>PVKA01008099.1:59421-74649 GCA_004027165.1 Ctenomys sociabilis | reverse complement strand
AGGAAGGAAGAAAGAAAGAAAGAAAGGAAGGAAGGAAGAAAGATAAAGGATATAAAACTTCAAGTCAGGGTGTCATTGATACCATAACACTTTCTAATCCATAAGTACCATTCACATTTTATATCCTGTTCACTAAGTTGTTTTTCTTTCTCCTTCTCTTTCCTACTTATCCCCCATAGCCCCAGTTCTGGGATTCTATGCAGGAGTCCATGGTGCATTTTGTTATCTTACCTCTTCACCTTTCTCAGTGCTGGAAGAATCCCAGAATCTATGTTCTTTCCTGTCCAACACACAGTTGAAGAAATGGAACCATAAGTATTTTCTGAATCTGAAATGCGGCTTTCTCATGCCCACACTGGGCCACATTATCTTGGGGGCTATAGACTACAAGGGCTTTCATCCCTACTGTAAACGAGAGGCTCTCAGGGGAGCTAACCCCTGCATTTGGGGAAACTAAATCTTCACAGCTGCTTGTGTTTGCTTTGAAATAGTTCTTCCACTGATGTTGTCCTTTTCCTTTTAAACTGATGCGTTGCATATTGAATATATTGTATTCAGCTTTATAGG
The DNA here is from genome assembly GCA_004027165.1 of Ctenomys sociabilis. Taxonomy (NCBI): domain Eukaryota; kingdom Metazoa; phylum Chordata; class Mammalia; order Rodentia; family Ctenomyidae; genus Ctenomys; species Ctenomys sociabilis. Next base: position 74,082 of record PVKA01008099.1, on the reverse strand, counting down.
CCACAGGCCAAGACTACATAATGCCCTAATTTTCATTAAGCCTCCCACCCCAGACATGACCTGCAGGGACATCTCTCTTCTGAATCACTTACCATAAGGATGGTGTGCTCTTGGTGCTTTTACATACAGTAATTTTTCTATATTACTAGAATCTTACTCTAAGGAATAGCTTCATCTTTGACACCATTATCCATTCATTAATTTAATTATATTTATTTATCTTTTTAAAAATCATCTCTATGTCATTGTAAAAAGAGACATTCTTGGTCAGAACGTATTTGCACCTTCAGCATGACCCCATTTCATCAGCACAGTCATTTAGTGTCCACTGGCAGTGGCAACAGGGCAGCTTATGCACTGTTAATCATTTATGAGGTCACAGCTGCATAAAAATAATATTCCAAGTAACAAATAGGCTGAACTAAGTCCATGATATACAAACATAAATAAATATGATATTTCAATTGAGATGTTGCATGTATTTTACCACCTAAGAATTTATCTACGAAGTAAATAATACGCAAATTGCAAGTTTGCAGAAGATCGAGTTGAAGCTCTCTCTTAGTGGGGCCATGCTCTCTTCAGTAACTGTGCAGCCTGGAATTATATATTTTATTGTTATTTCAGTGTTTTGATACAACACACTATGTAGCCCAGGCTGACCTCAAACTTCCAGTGATCTTCCTGCCTCAGCCTCCTCAGTGCTGGGGTTACAGCTGTGCACCATCACACCCAGCTTGGAGCTGTATGTTGAAAATGCACGTCCAGTGCCAGTTCCTCTCATTTCCCTTCCTCTCCACTTGGAACACCGACAGGACTGTGGCCATGAGGGCTATAGACCCCGTCTCAGTTCACTGCTCCTCTCCAGCCTGCACCTCCTCAACCACCTGTGTGCTGGCTGCATCCACAAACACACCATCCTCTGGGCCCTGACTGCTGCCCAGAAGCTTTGCCTGCCTCCTCCCCGGGACCAGCTGTCTGTTCCTCTCCCTTCTCTGCTGCTGCTCCTCCCTGGGGCTCCTCCACAGCCCAGGAGTGAGCTGCTCACCCCCGCTGAGTTTGTCAGGAAAGGATCTCATCACTATTGCTGATGAAATCATCATGTAAAATAGGAAGATCAAGTCGAATTTGTTTTAAACAAGTCTGAACTTCCATTTTATTTCCCAAGAATTCAACTCTGTTGATAAAATCCTCAAATCACAGTTTGGGGGACAGTCTGTGCCCAGTGCTCCATGTGTCTGATGAGTGTCTTCAAGTCCTCAACCTCATGACTTTTACTTTTGAACTTTGTCTTGTCAAACACATGCCTTAAGGCTGGAAGTCTCTCTGAAATTAATCTCAGAGTATCCAGCCTGGGGATATTTCTTTTAACTGTTCTCTTTGGAGGGACAGGAACAAGTTCTCTATACTCTGACTCTTCTTGCATCCAGCTTCCTCACCATCTTGCTGTGGAGAGGTGGAGGTGGAAGTGCAAAAGTTTCATCTTCTATTTGTTCATAACCTGGTAGGCCAATCAAGCCATTCTCTTGTGATTCTAGTGTGTTTTCCTCTGGCATAGGCTGAGAAGACCACGGTGGGACCCCCTATTCAATTATATTTATATAAAGCTATTGATTCAAATTTTTATTCAGTGTACCATCAGTCTTATAATCTATATGCCATCACTTTTGTGATCTCTTTTAAGGTTCCGATTGGCCTACATTGGCCCATAAGAGCTTCTTCAGTGTCACTGTAAAATACTTCTGTCATTTTTAAGGTGAAAGATTTATACGATCTGAAGAGAAACCAGAGTATACTTCTGTCATTTTTAAAGACAATTTTGACAAGAGAAGATATTCCAGGCTTACCTTAGAGTTCATGCCTTTGTTAAGTAATCAAAAATTTCTCCAAAGAATCTGGATTCCTTCACTGTAGGGTGTATGTTAAGACTCATGAAGTAGGTACTTATGGTGCTTGTTACTGCAGGGTGTCAATGCCTGTAAACCTATTTAGTGGACAGAGCCAGAAAATATATGTATAGGATAAAAGAAAATAATGCAGTGAATGTTTTTATTTTTTTTACTCTGATACAATGGATTAAATATCCAGTAGTTTCTCTTATAAGAAAAATCACAGAAGGGGTCAGAAATATAGATCAGCAGCATATGTGGCTGCCTAGCAGGCACAAGGGCCTGAGAGTGTAATTCCTGGTGTTGCCTCCCCCTAAAAAAGGAAGTCTAAGGTATAAAAAAGAGCAATGTAAAACAGGCATAATAGGATATAGGGAGATAGATCCCTTCTCAAAGGAGAGTAATGTAAGGAAAGAGGGATGAGGGGAGGACAGGAGATGGAAAAAAGAAAGTTAAGCAGTGCTATATACATGCACCAATCTCCCACGAGGAATACAAAAGTTGTATACTAGAGACATTGTACTAATGAAAACAAGGAAATAAATACAAAGTATTCCAGTAAAAGACACACTGCCATGAATACCCTGTCAAAGGTCCCTGCCTCATTTCCAACACAATTTATCCCATCTTTCTTGGCATTTTTGAAACAGTTTTCATTCATGAAAAAAGTCCTCTTTCACAAGCATCCTGAGCTGTGCTCTCATGGTTGCTTTCATGTCAAGAATCCATTCAAAATGTTTATCTTTTATGGTCATTTTGATTTCAGAAGAGAGCCAACAATGCATGGTGCCAGCCTGATGAACAGGAGGAAGAGGACTAGTCATACTGTTTTCACAAGTCTGCCTTTGTGCCTTTGTGTTGATGGTACTGGGCAGTACCATTCATTATATATATATATATATATATATTTTATTTTTAACCATATCTCATAAGGACACACAGAGAAGGTGTTCCAGAACTACTCAAGAGATTGGCAGGAGGAAGGGATAAGATTGTAAAAGTGAGGAAAGGGAATACAGAACCATATTAATGGAGTTGTGTGTTTTACTGTAATTTTTCATCTAAACACCATTGTTTTTGTTCAGCTCTGTATATGAACACAGACAGAAATACACACACAGAATGTCTAATTCTGCAGCTATATGTCTATTTGTGACATAACTTCACATCGATACTTTCAATGTAAATCCAACACCTTGTGAGTCTGTTTAGCCTTGTTAAAAAATATCGTCCCCAAAGTGGTGCACTTGGCTCTCATGACCATCTTCAGCACCCTCACTCGTGTCAGCAGTTCATCCACTCAGCTCAAGTCCAGCAGCTCCCCCAGCCCTGCCCGAGTCTCCTTCAGGGAGCTCACCGCAGCTCTGCTAGCACTCAAACATCTTCGCACGGTCTGAAAGGCTTGGAGAAACTTGGGACTTGCCCCCCTGCGTACTCTATCCAAAACAACTCTGTCCTGAGCTCATTTTTCTTCTTTTATACTGATTGTTTTCAATACCTCTGGCATGTTTCTACTGCCTAGACCATTCTGAAATTGCTCATTGGATGATCTTGGACAAGTCACTTAACATATCTGTGCCTAAGATTCCTATTCTATAAAAGAGATTTGATAATTGTAATTATCAAATGTACCCTGAGTCATTGAGAAAGAGAAGCAATTATATATATATGTATATATATATACATATATATATATGTATATATATATACATATATATATAATCAATGATATATATAGCCTTATATATGAAAGATATATATAATACTGTTTGTACTGTAAAAGTATTATCGATTATTATTATGATTATTAATTACACTTAAAGAGATAAAATCTTCTATAAAAACACATTTAATTATAAAAGTTAAAAGGACATATTGTTTTTTGTTTTGTATTTAGTACAGTGTCTATAGGGTCTAGAGAGTCTCACTACATAGGCATTGATCCACTGTGTTCAGCCTCTCAAAAGCTGGTGTTCCAGGCTTGTGCACATGTGCAGTCTCAATCACTATCTCAGTGTCTCTTGGGGCAAGGCACACAGGGATGCACTCTGCCTAAACAAGTGCTTTTAATCCACTGAGCTATTTGGCTGGCCCCTTTAAAGGACATGTTGTACAGTGGTAATGAGAGAGAATTTTTTAAGATAAGTAGAAAAGAAAGATTTGTACTAGTAGTGTTTAGACAGGGTGCATCTTGTACTATGAATAACTACTACAAAGACAACAATATGCAATATATTAATTATTGTAACTGTCCTACTAACCTGTTTTGAAACTCTCATTGCTATTTGTTTTTCAATAAAATTAACAAAAATTTTTTTAAAGATGTTAAATATTTTTTAAAAAAGATTATTAGAGGCATACTGAATTCTTTTCCTTCCTAGTAAAAGTTATCATTCACATCCAATCCTTTTATTTGTCAGCTTAATTTTGAAAATAGCCCTTCTGACAGCATACTAAGAGAATTTCTCCTACTGTGAAAGAGGGAACAGCTTCATGCTTCCACTAGGTATACAGTTACTGAGACATGGAATGCTACATGATGCTATGGTGTCTGGTAAAGATCATTCTTCAAGAACACAAGTAAAAGTTGTTAGTAAGTCAGGGTAAAGGAAAAGCACAAATACCTATCTTCTGCATAGTCAAGGACCACTCATTGGGTAGGACTGATTTTCAACTCATTGGGTGATTGATTTTGTCCTGCCAGGGGCTGTTTAGAGCAAAGGCCAGATGAGCAAGCTTCTTCTATCTCCTAAAGAGCAGCTAAAGGTCATCACAGACACACAGCTGGCCACCACCACCGTGTGGCTTCCAGTTCTGTTCTCTGCTGTGCACTCTCTTCTGCTACTCAGATGAGGTGATATTTATGGCCTTCCATCACTATCAAAGCAAGAGAGAGTTGCAACCCTTCTCTCCACTCTCAGCAGGCAAAGACCCAAACTCTCTGCTCAAGCAACAAATGCTGATCTCATCTTCATAAGAATATGTTTTAAAATTCATGATGCTTCTGTTCTGGAATGAAATGGAATGTGGGTCAAAATGATTGGGAAAGATTTTGTACATAAAATCTTTGAAGATTAAGCAGTATAATGAATGGGGTTTGCTTATAAATGAAGGGTGAGAAGAGGATGAAAGAGAGACTCCTAGAGAACTTCCAATGCCTTCCATATTCATTCTTTCACTGTGTGATCCACACAAGGAATCTATGGGAATGTATAAGGAAACCTGAATATTTACTTTACCCAGTTATGAGTCACATCTTCTAGTGCAGAACAGTAATATTTCTCATGATCCTTATCAATGAACATTTCCATGACTGTTAATAGGTAGTTAATAGAGTACAATTATAAAGGTGAAAGAATATGAAATGATATCATGTGAAAATTCTAAAAGCCCCACACAGAAAAAGTTATCATTCACATCCAATCCTTTTATTTGTCGGCTTAGTTTGAAAATAGCCCTTCTGACAGCATACTAAGAGAATTTCTCCTACCGTGAAGGAGGGAACAGCTTCATGTAGTCACTAGGATATATATAATGTTTTATTGTATCTTTATTTTTAAGCACAAATTATTGATTTTAAATGTTTTGTGTAGGACAGAGAGAGAGCTTGGTGGTCTAAGCACCTACATGGCAAGTTCAAGGACTGGGGTTTGATCCCCCATATTATAAGCATGCTGGCCCCACACCCTGCTGGCCACTAAAACTGGGCATGGTGGTGCAATCATGTAATCCCAGCACTGGGAAGGCTGAAAACAGGAGAATCACTAGTGTGCGAGCTTCATAGCGAGATCCTATACCAAATAAATGCATCTTTAAAAATATAACTACATAAACAAAAATGTTGTATATGACTAAGATGATTTAGAGACATTTATGGATGTAAAATGTCAATTGCTCTAAAGATAAATGATTTTTTTCCTTTCCTATCATTAAAATGTTAGTTGAATTGAGATAGATTCACAGGGTACTGCAACTATTTTCTTTAAAAATTAAGAATTCTCATTTACCTTTAGTTAAAACTAATTTATTTTTAGATTTGAAATTCTTATAATACAAACATGAGTTATAACTTAAAAAAATAGTGTCATCTTCCTACCCAAAGACAGGATAAAACGATAAACCAAAGGACAACAGTATGCAGTGTATTAATTACTATAACTGTCCTATAATCTGTTTTGAAACTGTCTCATTGGTATCTGTTTCTCAATAAAATTAATAAAAAGTTCATCAACATCAAAGCAAACAATAATATTCTCACATTATTTTGTTGACCTTGAGAATATGCTCTTATTCTTTACTGAAGTATACAATACACAGGGACAGATTTATCATATGATAGTGAGATAGCCTACCCTATTATTCCCCCTGGAATGTTTCTTTTGCAAAAAATAAAAATGTATCAAGTTTTATAAAACATTTTGGAAGAGGACTTGAAATTCCATTATAACTGGGATTTCCTAAGAAACTCAAAGACAATCTCAGAATAATGTATCCTTAGTTGAAAACACAAAGTACAGTGATAATTATTTCTATTTCAGTGAAGTCTTATTTTACCATGGTACTGCTATATTCTGCATACCATTAGCCTCAGGCACTTCTATAGGGTCAATAGTTACAGAGCAGATTATACAGTTCATTATCACATGCGTATGTGTAGTAAGGCTGAATAATTGTTGTAATCCACAAATGGGGAGAGAAGAATATTGAATGCTTGTTCAGATGTCCTAAATTTCTATGTTTTATCCAGAATATGATTAAAATTTTGAACAGTGGGCCACATGTGGTATTATACATCATTGTTTTCTAAAGGTACTTATCAAATTAAATATGACCAGAGAAGAAACCAGGCATTCTGCAGAGAAACTGAAACATGCCATCTATGAAATTCAGGATGAAAATATTTGCACTCATACAAAAATAGACTCAGACCAAAACAACTGCATCAATATTAATATAGGCACTGATTATATACATATTACTGATTTGTTTTTCTGTTACATGCTTATGTTGATAACATTAATGCTACTCTTCTATTAATTGCACCTCTCATTCTTTGCCTCTTCTCACATCTTCTCTACCCTAAAATCCAACTACTAGTAGAGTAACAGGCAGCAAAAGGGCTAAAAATGTGAGATTCCTTTCTTTTCTGTTATCATTTACATCCAAAGACTTACTATGCACCTTTATTCAGAAACATCACCTTCAAACAACTTCTGCACCATTACAGAAAATAGTTTTAATATACAACACAAAGCAAATCAAATAGTTTAGTGAATTAAAACACCTGAAAGGTAGGCTCAGGGGCTGGGGGTTCAATCCCCTGGACCTGCTGTGCTGACCCCATCCTCAGGGCACACTGAGATGGCAATAGAGACTGTGCGTGGTGGTGTGTGCCTGTAATCCCAGCTCTTGGCAGGCTGTAAACAGGCGGCCCACTATGAGTTCAATCCAGTAGTGAGACCCTGAATGCCCTATAGACCTTTCTCAAAAATACAAACAAAAAACCCAAACAAAGCAAATCAATAATACTTCCCATACTTCACTTTTTTTAAAGCTTTTCTCCTGTCCTAGAAAAACAGGTATTGTGAAATTCACTGGTCTTAAAACCTTAGGAAACATCATAAATGCTAACTGCAGCTCAGCCACACAATTAAGATGCCAGTGACAGGAAGCATGCCATATTCATATTAAAGCATACATTCATATAAAATTTTGTAATACAAATTACTAAAGGCAGATATAATAATGTGAGTTTTGAAGACACAGCTTAAATGTGCATTAGACATGTGTTTACAGGTATCCTGTGAGTTGTATGTGGACTGTGGCTGATCAGTTTCAAGAAACACTGAAAGAATTTCCAAACAAGCTCAGCTGTCTGTGCCATAGAAACTGTAAGAGAACCAGGGAAGTGAAGCTTGATGCTTAACTCACCTTGAGCAATAAAGCCAGGGTGGAAAGGAGATAGAAGACACCCACGTACACAAGCAATGTGGATCTTCCATCCTCACCTAGATTGAAAACTGTCCTGATACCCTTATGTTTAACATAATTCTAAATGGCTTCAGGAATAAACCTCCAGGGAGCAAATGGCCCACAGCATTAAAAGGAAGAATGATGTTAGACATTAAAAAGAAAATGATCTAGATCTTTTTGAAAAAGAAAAATAGCAGTGAAATATCCAGGGACATTAGAATACATCAAGCATGAAAAGGTCCTTTAAAGATGTCTCCAAATATAGCTTATCTGACAGCAATGGAAACCAATCTCTGACAAAACAAAACAAAAAAAGGGGATATAAATAAAGGGCCATTTTGTCTTGAAAAAATATATATTTGTATTCAAGATAGTTAGGACAGATATACAGCTACTTTCTCTTAGTTAATTGAGAAGAACTGTTTGTACTAATATTGTTTAGATAAGCTATCATGTCTTCATCTTGCCTTCCGAGTAACTAATATGAAGACAACAAGATACAATGATTCATTATTGTAGCTGTCCTACTAATCTATTTTGAAAGTGTTTCATTGTTATTTTATCTTTTTTCTCATTAAAATGAATAAAAAAGAGAGAATGAAAAAAAAGAACAGACTTGCAATCCTTGCACCAAGAAGCCGAGGCAGTGGAATCATGAGTTTTCAGCCAATGGAACAACATCATAGATAAAGTGCAGGCTGAACAATATGGCAAAATCCTGTCTAAAAACAAACAAACAAAAATGACAACAACAAAATACACAGAAAAAAAGACAGCAAAGCATGTAAAATGATACACATAAATTGCCACTACTGCAAAATTGTATCATAAATAAGAAATTAGGGAATAAATAGAAATTACCACTAAATAACTGTGCCAATTCAGAGACATTGCAACGCATGCATTCTTATCTTAAAATGTTAAAAGAGTCAGTCCATGTTTTTAGAGGATTCAGAAGGTGGCAGAAGAGGAGGCCCAGGTTTCACTACTTCCTACAGGAATACAATAGTTAAAACCCTATCAATAACACATTAGTTTAAACTACTAAATGTAGACATAAGTCCGAATAACTTATGTGGTCCATAAAATCGAACAAAATCATAAGAGTAAGTAAAATGGTCTCAGTTTCACTCCATTAGCCCTCTCTCTCCTCCAAGGAACAAACATTCAAGGCTTCCCAGGGCCCATGGCTTCTACAGGAAGCAAAAATGTTATACCTGTGGGCACCTTGAACATGAACTCCCAGCCTCAGACTGTGACACATGAGATTTCTATGATTGATAAACTATCCAGTCCATTGCATTTGTTAAAGCAGCAGAAATAGAATAAGACTCCAACTTCCCAAAATCCTTCTTAAATACAAACAGATAGGGAAAAGGAATAACACCTACCTAACTTGATCACAGATTATCAGACCAGCATCTTTGGGCCTGAGGAAGAGAAGCATTAAGTGAGACTGCAACACTGAAATAAAGGAAATGCTAAGGGACTTGTTGTAGTCTCAGAAGAAAGCAAGTTCAAACTGGGCTGTTACTAGAGCAGGAAAATGTACAGTGTTCACTGGAAATATGGTCTTAGATGTGGGAGAGACAGGCCAAGGGGTAAGGATGATGTTGGAGTAGACCAAACTTTTCAGAAGAGAAGTTCACTTTCGCTGTTCAAAAATAACCAAGAAATTATCCAAAATATCTCCCTGAGTAGAGAACACTCATTCTCATGCCATGAAACTTTTTCCACAATCAATGAAAGCTGGTAGCAGCATAATTTGTCTGCCACTGCAGTGAAGTAAGAGTGGAAAGGGCTGCAGAGCGGAGTTAGAGCAGAATCCTGTGCAGTCCAGGAAAAAGAGGAAATCTCTAGAAGCTGAGTGCCTATCCCTGTGTAAGCCCTGAGAATGTAAAGTCTGCAGAGGTAAAATTGCTAAGTTCAGAATCATGGCTTAAATCCAGCTGATAGTCAATACCAAGGAACTGCCCAAGGGAAGAAAAGCTTTAATTGCAATCTTTTAAAGTGGTTCTTTCTATGAACCCAACATGCCTTTAAAAACTACATCTATGGCCACCTAACATCCTCTATGTGAGACAGCTCCCAAGTCAAGCCATCCCAGGGTATCTTTCTCTTGGTCCGCTCCAACATGACCCGTAACCCGCGGCCTTTTCCTCTCCCACACTTGCTACCATATTTCCACTGAACACTGTTCATCTTCATGTTGTAGCCAAGCCCAGTTTGGACTCTCTTCTGAGACCACAACACCCCCTTCAGCACTTCCCGTTGTGTGAAAACAGTTTGCTACATCCATGTTTTCCTTCAGAGTCTCACCTTCAAAGCAATGGGTTGGATGAGAACGAATGAATGATTAATGAATAAGTATGGCCCTAAAACTTTAACTGCTGCAGCTAGGAGGAAGTCTGTAATTTAATAAGTAATATAATCCCTGAAGTTTTTATACAATCTAATAATTTGTAGCATTTCTCTGACTCTCGAATCTAATTGATTACGTTAGTTTTCAGTTATCTAGACCTTATTGATACCCAGAAAAACACTTTGATGGGCTATCAATGCCTCAATCTAAAAGTGCAAGTCAGCAAACCAAAAATTTTCCAAGGTACTTGCATTTTACAAAACTATTGTAACTGATTACCTACCTACAACTCCAGGCTTTTTTGAAAAGGTCATTAAAATGTGTGGTTTCTTATCATACTATGACATTGCTGCACTACATATTGGCAGGGGGAGGGAACCAACCTCTATCTAAGAGTAAAATATATTACAACACCTCCAAGCACTAAATAGTAAATTTTCAGAATATTTTGGATGAATTCTCACTAGATCACGAAAAGCATATCTTAATTTTTATTTAGTTGACAAAAATGAGTTATGATATTTTGAACTATTTAAATACAAAAAAAGCTCCACATAATGTGGCACTAAATAACCCTACATCTGAGCTTGTGCATCTAAACTAACCAGAAAATGGACAAAAATTATTCAGACCTCTTTTTAATGAAAATTATTCAAGCTTCAAAATCTTTCTTGTCTCTTGAATCATTACCAGTATACTAGAAAAAAATAAGGGAAACTGTTGAGGTTTGGCTTCAGCTTCCAGGGACCAACAATCTGAGGAGAGAGGAAATCAGGTGGTGAAGAAGAAAGACTCAGAGAAACATAGTGGGATCAGGAGGGAATAAGAGCCTGTCTCTTCAACCCAGAGCAAAATCAGTAGGCTTTATTTATTTATATGAATGATTCCATAAGCTATCTTCATAAAAGATTAACAGATGTGGGATTTCATCTATAGGCAAAAGACAATTTAAATTTTGATTAATATGAACATACAGTATAAGCTAGGAGTAGTCATGGAAACTCAATCAATCATTGTTCTCTCTGCTCTATTTCTGCCCCACCAAAACTTTCAGCACTCAGGGGTACTTTCTCACTACCTGAAGATCTTGACTCTGAGCTTCCTGTTATTGTTCAATATTCTTGGCTTAGGTTTGTCCCTTTCTGCAGGTAGGAGACAGGAGTCAAGCTCTGAAAAAACTTTATACATTAATTAAGTTGTGCAAAATCCCCAACTGAGTGCTCTCTTTCATGTGAGTCACAAGCCTAACAATCCCCAAGGCATTTGTGCAGGCACATCCAATGAAGCTCTGCTTTGCAGATTCTCCTAACTTGACATGACTTTGTCAGAGGTCAAGCACTGGGTGTCTGTATTACTCAAGTACTAATACTTCTCCATTTATATATATTTCACTTGTTATATGCTAGGGCCAATAACTGTGCTATCACAATTCTTGGATGTTATGCATTATGCCATATTTATAGAGAAATTTAGGCTTATGAAAGTGAAATTATTTTCTAAAATCCATGAAGAATGAGACTTTATTTTGTCCTCTGCCTTATTCCAAACCTAAAATAATGTTTTCTCATAGTAGTGTGTCCACAGACATTTGTTTAAAGAATGGAAACAAGTCAGCTCAGGTTTGCAGCTGTTAATGCTAATGATTTTCCATCCTCTTCTCTCTGTTTTGTCATCTTGTGTCTCACAGATATCCCATCACCACACAGTCAAGTGGAAACAGAATTCTAAGTAAAAGGAGGAGTCACAGGCATACATTATTTATTCCAAAAATTGTAGCATGGTATAATAAAAAAATATTTCTGGTTTGTACCTATTTCTCATTGCTTACCAGTGAAATTGATGACTGTATCTTGATGCCATAGGTCATCTATGAGCCTATCCACAGTTGTCACAGGGCATTTCACTGAATGCCATTCAGTCTTTAATCCAGTAGTCCCTTTCAGTCACCAGTACCCAGTACTGCCACTGTTAAGATTTACACAGCAGTACTGATTGTTCCCAAAGAGAAGACTGAACCTAATTCAGCAGATTCTTTTTTAATTTTTTACTATTTATTTATTTATTTGGTAGAGTTTCTCCTAAGCAGCTCAGACTCATAGTGATCCTCTTGTCTCAGCCACCCCAGTACCGGAATTATAGGCCTGTACCACCATGCCTCGTTTTGGTGCTGAGTATGAAGTGTCTGAAGTCCCGGGGTCATCGTGGTGTGCAGTACTGGAGATCCAACCGGGTCTTTCCACATACCAGGCAGATACTTAGACCACCACACTATCTCTCCAACCTCTTCAAAAGAAATTATTACCATTTCTCTTTGGTCTGGACCCTTTGTTCCTCTTATGCCATATTCATTGGTAAAGGAACTTGGTAACAGTGAAGAGGTTTTCTGCACCAAACATCAAGCAAGTGACCCACCATAACACCAGTATGATGGTTTTCACTGCAAGTTGAAATACCTCCATTAAAACTGACCTCTCTTATTTAAACTCTTCTATTATAGACTGGGCTGATGTTCTTTTTCTACATATTGGCAGAAAAGGAGGGAAAGACAGTGGAAAAAGGAGGGAAGGAAGGAGGAGCAATAGGTTGGAAAATAGTCCTTTGTAATTGCTCAGAGCACAGTGCTATGGACATTGAGAGGCAGCACTTACTACCAGGCCTCCAGAGCTGCCCGAAGGCCTACTGATAAGAGAAAAAAGAAATCTATCAATTACACAGATATCTAAGGATTTCTACTTCTTTCATATTCTGAAATGATAATTTTACATTTTAAGAAGAAAATATTAGGTAGGGTTTTGTTCCTTGCCAGCTATAAATAGTGCCATTCAGACCATGAATATGACAGGATGATTGCAGAGCAATGGCACTGATAATTTTCTCTAATGTTCCAAGAAATTTTCATCATATGGAAAACTTTTCTCTTTCAATTCAACCTAATTTTTTTTAAAGAGAAAGAGTTATAGGGTTTATTTTATTTAGTAACATACACAATTATTACAGTAGTAGAAACCTGCCATATTTTTAATAGAAGTTTTCATTCTGTAAGTAATGTTGATTCTTTTGTTCAAGATGTTACTGCTGAAGACTGGGAAGTTTGAAAAGCAGTGGTTATTACCATTATAAGTGTCATATTAAGATGTCACAGATAGAAAATTGTTTTTATTAAAACAAACACACAAAGGAAACCTGAAATAAATTTGTATCAAATAAAAGTATATTTAAGTTGGATAAAAGGATAAACATCACTGCAGTCTCCTTTTATATCTTTATTTACTTCTAATGACTTTCATGCTTAAAAATTGAACACATTGACTCCCATGTTTTTTCCCTAGCCTTTATTATGACTATTTTGGCATAATACTGCAATGTACTGGCATTTCATGCCAACAGTGTGAAAAATCTTTCAGGCCTTTCAGAGATCCTAGTTATACAGTAAATGGTCTTGTGCACATGAGAAAGAGTTGGGCACGTATAAGCTCAGCACTTGTGCCCCTACATTTGCATGTGGACATTATCCTCCCTCTCCTTCCAGCTTCTCTTGCCTCCTCTTTCTTCCTACAAAGCTATATAGTAGGAAAATCTGGGTAGGATGCTAGGGTAGGTAGGTTGCAGTGTGATTACAGCATTGTAAAAACTACGTGACTGATGTGGCAGAACCTGAAAACTCAGTGCATGTCTAATGAAGAATGCAGTGAAGATTTTCCAGAGGCCTGAAGGGACCCCACTGTCTGGTCTAGGACAGACCCATCCAGGCTGGACCAGACTCAACACAATGTTTGCTCCGTCTTCCTCCACTTTCTCATATGCATATCAGGGATACGTATCACACCTATTTAAAATCAGAACTATTTTTCCTTTGTGAGAACTAAATGCATTAGCATTTGTAACTGACAGAATGATAATCAGAAGCTTTTATGTCTATACCTCATAGGGAAGTAGCTAGGTCTTACACAAGTCTGTTTGGCTCTTTGAGGATGGCCAGGTTCCCCAGCAGCTACATCCCTACCAGCAGGGTGTGAAGTCTCCAGTTTCTCCGTATTTTTGGAAAACATTGTTGTTTTCCTATTTTTACTTCTTAAATTATAGCCATTATAATAAGATTTCTAATTTCTTAAGGGCAAATGATGTTGAACACATTTTTATGTACATGTTGGTCACTTCTATAACTTCTTGGGAGAAATTACATTAAGTCCTGTGTATTTTCACATTGTACATCATTTGTTGTTCACCTTTGGGAGTTTTAAATATGAATATTAAATCTTGATCAAATATAATTTTCAAATATTTTGTACTGGTAGGATACCTCCATTTCTTGATAATATTCTTTTACATGCAAAAGCTTTCAATTTTGTTGAAGTCTATTTTTTAAGATCTTTTATATATATATATATATATATATATATATATATATATATATATATATTTTTTTTTTTTTTTTTT
>PVKA01008099.1:0-59321 GCA_004027165.1 Ctenomys sociabilis | reverse complement strand
GGCTGGCTCGGCCTACACTGAGGGTGTGGCTGGCATGGTACGTGGTGCCGGGGATCAAACCATGGTCCTTGCCTAACTGGCCTAAGCAGGCACTTTAGGCAGCTGAGCTATCTCGCCAGTTCAAGTTCATCTATTTTTCCTTCGCCTCCTATGTTAGTATTTTATCAAAGAATCCAGTTTCAAATATGAAGTCATGAAGACTCACCCCTATTTTCTTCTAATACTGCAATAGCTTCAATTTATTTCTGGTGGTTGACGTACTTTGAGTTAGCTTGTGAGTATGGTGTGCAATAGAACTAGAAACTTCCAAGAATGCTCCTTAGAGGACCTCACTAGCAGCACAGGCTGGGTGTCTATGACCCTGTAAGACTGCAGAGTGGAAAAACATTTGTGCCTTTTTATTCCTCTGGAATTTTAAGTTATAAGTAAAAAATAATTTTGAGCTCTTTTGTTTAACATAATTGTCCACATATGTATTGTTATTTAATGCTATATCTTTCTTGGAAACAGACTTGTCCATTAAGTTAGTGACACTTAAGCTCAGGTTCCTCTTGGACAACTTTTACAGTCCCCTTCCAAAAGCTCGGCAGAGACTCACAGGGTCCCATGTTCTTGTAAAGTTTGCAAAGGAGAGATGGTTTGTTGTAGTTAACTAAAACTGCTCTCTCTCCACAGGGGACTACCTGACTACTTCCTTCACAGTAAGGACACTTGAAGTGGGTACAAGTATTTATAGCATCCAGCTTTTGGGAGACATTAAGGATATTTCCCTTTTGAAAACTGAAGGCTCTATTTTAAAATGTTTCCTTTAGTCATACCTAAGTTTATTCATTGAAGAACAACAAAATTCTGCTAAAACTTGATTACAAAATGCAGGTAATGAAAATGAGTGATGGAACTAAATGGTTTGATGTGAAGAAGAAATTATGACAAATTTTCTTTTTCAGGTGATACCAAAGATAGTAATGAAGATGATTTTGGCTTACTCAGCTACTCCAAGTGACGGAGAGGAATGAATCGTATGAACACAGTGTAAAGAGTGAATTTTCATTAAAGAACAAAGAAAATGAGATGAAATCTATAATATATCTCCACAATAAGAATACTGATGGTAAGGGTCAGCGAGATAGCTCAGTGAACCAAGCACGTACTCAGGTAAGCTCAGGGTCCAGGGTTCCATCCCTAGCACTGCTTGCTGTGTCGGCCCCGCCCTGAGGTGTGCTGAGCTGGTGTTGGATTCCTGGCATGCTGGTGCATGCCTATAATCCCAGAACTAGGGAGGCTGAAAATAGGAGGATAACTATGAGTCTGAGTTGTGTAGTGAGAGCCTGCACACACAAACAAAAAAAAAAAAAAAACTAAAAAAAAAGTACTGATTGTAAACTGGTTAATGAATATAGCCAAAGAATATTTAAAATTATACTTTGTAACAAAAATTGAAATAAGGAAGTGTGATAGCACATGCCTGTAGTCCCAGCACACAGGAGGCTGAGGCAGAAGGAGCACTCCAAACTGAAGGACAGTCTGAGCTACATTCTGAATTCAAGGCTGGTCTGGACTACATGGTAAGACCTTGTGTCAAAAAAATAAAAATTGAAGTTTCTTGCTATAACACTCTCAATACTGAATTGCAAAGATGAAAGGTCCACTCTAATTAGTGAAAGATAATTTATAAACCATGGTAAATATGAAATGATAATTTTGTTCCTTCTATTAAAAATGATCTTACATAATCAAGTTACATGGAGATACTAATAATATTAATGATCTTGTAAAATATATGATAGATATGGTGGTATACACCTATAATCCCAGAACTCAGGATGTTGAGGCAAGACAATAACCATGAGTTTAAGGCCAACCTGACTACAAAGCAAGACCCCCTCAATTAAAAAAAAAGGCATGGTTGAAGAAGGGTAGAAGGATATAGTGAAGAATCAATAATTTAATTAAATTACTAAGTCATTTTTCAGTTTAAGTTTCTAGAATTTGACAGTTTTTAAAATTTGCAATTTGCTGTCATCTTTTTTGTTATAAATATTCAATTCTAAGATTAATTATATCTCTAAAAATGGTAAAGGAGTCTCTATTATCTGTTTGTAATAAATGTAACTATTTGAAACTATGACTGATGGGAAGAGAGAAGGGAGAGAAAGAGAGAGAACCACAAATACTGAGAAAAGTGGTTTTTTTTTTGGGCACCATATGAAGTGTTGTAACACTGGTAACATAGTCATTTTCTGTAGCTACTCCACAGAGAAAGGTGGGATGGTGAGAAAAGATGACCAAGATAGGAAATAAAGGATGGAGAGGAAGGGAGAGAGAAGGAGCAGTAAGAAAGAGGAATATTGGAAGGGCCGAGCAGATGTATTCTATCTGAACTTCAAAGCTGTACATAGTTCAGGAATGCAAGAAATTATTTTCCCAGGGGAAAGTATATATTTATAATCTACTGGCAGATAATATATTCTATAGACTGCTGGGGAAATTAATGAAACCTAGGACCAAAATTAAGAAAATTTCTTATTCATTTTCTCTTATCTGAGAGACAATGACTAATACCTGCACCATCTGTGTATGTACAATACAAATTTACATGCCAACAAATTTACTTACAAATCTCTTACAAGAGGGCCAGCCAAATAGCTCAGCTGATTAAAGCGCCTACAAGCAGGCACAGGGGCTAAGGGTTCAGTCCCCGGGCTGTGCTGGCCATGCACTCAAGGCACGCTGAAAGCAATTGAGACTGAGGGTGGTGGTGCACGCCAGTAATCCCAGCACAAGGGAGGCTGTAAATAGGAGACTCACTATGAGTCTAATCTGGGAGTGTGACCCTGAGCATCTGTAGATCCTTTCCTAAAATACAGGGCAAAAATTTCCTTCAAAGTGGGACTGTTTACTTTGGCTTATTATTTTAGTTCATAGGCTCCAAGGCAGAAAGCAGAAGGTGATCTTTGACAAAGGGGCCAAACATACTCACTGGAAGAAAGATAGCCTCTTTAACAAATGGTGCTGGAAAACATGGCTTTCTACATGCCGAAAACGAAAACTTGACCCAGCTCTATCACCATGCATTAAGTTAAAGTCAAAATGGATTAAAGATCTAAACATTAAAACAGAAACACTCAATCTCCTGGAAAAGAAATTAGGAGGAATTCTTGAAGATATAGGGGTAGGTAAAGAGTTCATGAACAAACATATATTTGCATGGGAAACGCTTGAAAGAATCAACAACTGGGATCAACTCTTCTTGAGGAGTTTCTACACCTGAAAAGTAATTGTCAACAGAGTGAAAAGACAACCCACAATTTTTGAAAAAATTCCTAACTAATAAGCAATCAAAGGTCTGCTATCTAGAATATATAAAGAACTAAGACATAACAGGGCCCTCAAATTTAAAGACCAAATTCAGAAATGGGCATCTGAGATGAACACACACTTCTCAGAGGACGAAATTAAAGAAGCAAATAAATATGTGAAAAAATGCTCCACATTACTAGTCATTGGTGAAATGCAAATAAAAACAACACTGAGATACCATCTCACTCCAGAAAGAATGCCTATCACAAGAAAATCAATCAACAACAAATGTTGGAGAGGTTGTGGAGAAAAGGGAACACTTCTCCACTGCTGGGTAATGTAGACTGGTACAACCATTGTGGAGATCAGTGTGGAGACTCCTCTAAAGAGAAGGACTGGAAATCCCATTCAAGCCTGCTATCCTCCTACTGGAAATTTTCTCAGAGGAACTGAAAACATTATATCACAGTGATATATGTGTACCTGTGTTTATAGCAGCACAATTTTTGATAGCAAAATCATGAAACCAACCAAGATGTCCATCACATGAGGAATGGTTGAAAAAGATGTTGTATTTCTATATAATGGAGCATTACTCAGCTATTAAGAATGATAAACTTGAAGCATTTATATTGAAGTGGAAGCCACTTGAACATATGCTCCTAAGTAAAAGAAACCAGACACACATGTGCAAACACTGTATAGTCTCCCTAGTATGAGAAATGAAAAGAAGAAATACCAATAAAATGTATAACAACTGAAAACAATTGACTCAGATAGAGCAAAGTGAATGGCATATGCTGCAGGGTACTAATCAGCTTTTCTTCTGGATGGTTAACAACCTAAGTTCACAGATCAAAATTGGAAAAATAGCAGAGCTGCAAGTCCAGCCAGCACTTTGGCTCTAGCCTTCCAAGGTCAGAGAAGACTCAGGACATAGGAGAACCTGTACTATAACATCATGAAACTCAGTTGTGCCCCAAATTTTCTGAACAAGGAGATTATGGAGCCACAGAGCAAGGAGATCAATGATCTATAGTATACCTACGGAGAGTCACATGGAGAGAATACTTTCTCTCAGGCTCTCGCAGAGAGCAAACTGGTCAAGCATTGGCCGTGACTCATCCACATGGAGGACACAAAGGATCTACAGAGTAAGGTACAGGATTACAAGATAAACCCTGAGGGGACTTCACTGACCTCATCAGAAACAAAAAC
The DNA here is from genome assembly GCA_004027165.1 of Ctenomys sociabilis. Lineage (NCBI taxonomy): Eukaryota > Metazoa > Chordata > Mammalia > Rodentia > Ctenomyidae > Ctenomys > Ctenomys sociabilis. Next base: position 54,803 of record PVKA01008099.1, on the reverse strand, counting down.
TACATGTTTTGGTGTATAGGTCTTGCTCTACCTTGGTCTTAACCTTCCAGCAGAAAAGTATAAAAATGAGGTATATAACATGGGGCCATAGTAATAAGTTGAGCTGTAGATGGCTATAGTTAACAACTTCGTCAGATAGCTCACTCTTATTGTGGAATGTTGGACTGTGTTGGATTGTGTGTCTGAGTTCAGGCACCTAAATTGGTTTAATGACAATGGAGTGCCCATCTTGAACAGGTCTAGACAAAAAAAAAAAAAAAAAAAAAAAAGGTATAGAAATGAAGAATCATGATGTGTGTGTAAACAGTACAGTTACGACAAATATGCCATGCTTCTGCATAATTCTATAAGAAGCAAGATTTGCACTAATAGTGATTAGACAAGATATTATGTCGCTTTTAGTACTATGGACTGATTTACTGATAAGAGACATCTGCTATAAAAATGTCTGTAAGTGTAATATCATGTATGCATCTTGTACGATACCAAAATATTATGAAAACAGTTTGCAATGTATTAATTTATCAAATTTACCCTGTTAATGTGTCTTGAAACTGTCTCATTGCTATTTGTACTTCAATAAAATAAAAATAAATAAATAAACAGAAAAAAAAGAAATTAACCCCATTGACTACAGCATACTGATATGAATGTCAAAACATTTTATAATGGTAAAATGAATCAAATTAAAGGTGTAATAAAACCAAATAAATAAATAAAATAAAATGAAGGGATGTAAGAGGAGTCCAGATGGTTCTGCTAATTAAAAAGAAAAGCAACAGAAAGCAGAAGGGTGTAGAGAAGAGAGACCGATCACCACATAGAATCCTGGAAGTCGACAGTCAGTGGAAGAACTCAGCAGGGAGAAAACCCTTCCACGTTGTGCCTGCAGTGGCCCTCCTCTTCTCACCAGACCTTACCTCTCAACCCTAACCCTAACTCTAATCCAATCACCTTTCAAAACCCTACTGATGAGCTTAGGTGGCTTAGGGGTGACATCAAAATATAAACCATAACAAAAAGTCTGCTTCAGTTTTCTTAAAACATGCAAGAAAGAAATTTGGCATTAGAAGCTATGAGTAAAGTGAACAGATTCTGAGGGCTAATGTTGACCAGGGTTTCCCACTCTGTTAATTTACATGAAAAAGGAAATCGCATCAATGTGAAAATATTATATAAGTCAAATTATCAGAGAAATTCTTGTAAAAGTTCACTACAAATACATGGCCATACATGCATGCTTTGTACTAAATGAAAGGGCCCAGGGAGACTCTTCAGAGTTCTAATCTTATTCATCAGTGTGAAAGTACATGATGTAAGAGCATTCTCAAATTCTTTACCTCCTCTCATCATCATGTGGGACATTTCATTTCATCAGCTAAGGTATTGTGATTTACGAATTTTTGAAGGACATATAATATATATATATATATATATATATATATATATATATATATTTTATATATAGTGCTACTATATAAAACTGCTTTAAAGTGAAGGTTTGGTTACTGTTTGGGTATAGTAAAGCCAACAGATGAAATGACTGCCTTTGAAAAGATAGGTTGTCACAGTTTCCCAGAGGAGAGAGAGTGTGTCATCATGCACCCCACAGGAAGAAGTGCCAGGATTGGTCAGGACAGGGAGGAGAGTAGTCAGGAACATGGCAAAGGCTTTACTTTATTTTCCATAGTAAGGAACAGTCAAGGTAGGGTCAGAAGTTATGATCAGCTACTCTGAATAATTTCAGAGGTGCTGGACTACAAGAGCTATCCTGAATTTCTGCACCAGGACCTAGGAAATCAAGCAGAGCGTGGAGTTTGTCAGCACCATGACTGCCTGATAAAGAGGTGGGATGGGCTTTGGGGTTGTTTTTTTATTGTGGCCATCTCAACCCCCAACTTCTGGGGGTGGGGTTGGCAAGGCATGTGGTCCTGGGAATGGAACCACTGTTCCTGTGAACTTGCCTAAGCTTGCCTAAGCGGGCACTGTAGATCCCTGGGCTATCTCTCTGGCCCAGGGTTTGAGTGTTGTCTGTCTTGCTATGAATGATACACTTGCAAATCAGTACTTCTTCTAGGAATCAGCTTAACTCTATGAGAGGAGTGTCTTTAAGCAATGCCCCAGATAACCAAGCATTATAATAAAAATACAATGAAAACATTATTTTTAAAGTGCTTATGTTGTTTGTTATAATTACAGCTAGACTGCATTGGTATATGCACTTTAAGGCTCATTGTCGAGAAAATCATTAAGATAAATTTGTGTAATTTTGTACCAACATTTTCTTCCTTATAATCTGTTCTACAAACAAATGATAAAATTAACCAGGTATTGTAGTTGATTTATTTGGCAAGACCTACCACTGTCTGCTTTGGTGTTAGCTTTTAGTGTGTAAAGTGCTATTTCCAAAGCACTACAACTGAAGCTATACAAAGAAAGGGATTTCCTAGAAGATAATTATTAAAGGATTCGGAATAGCCATTTTTTACTGAATTTTGACATGACTTAGGCACTTGTGATGGTTAATTTGTATGTGCCAATCTGGCTGGGCAACAAAGTGCCCAGATATTCAAGCAAACATTACTCTGAGTTCTAAAGTGAGGATGTTTCTGAAAGATTTTGACATTTGAATGAATAGCATGAGTAAAACAGATTGTCTGCTTAAATTTGGGTAGATGAGTCTGACCCAATTAGTGAAGCCTGAATAGGACAAACAGACCATGGGCTTTTCTCCTGCCTTTGGTTTCAGATGGAAGCACTAGCCCTCTTGGTCACCAATTTTCTAACTCATCCTACTAATCTTAGGACTTGCCAGCCTCTACTATATCTTACTGAGGCACTTCCTTTTCATGTATCTCTGATTATATGTGCGTGTGTGTGTGTGTGTGTGTGTGTGTATGTGTGTGTGTGTGTATATATATATATATATATATATATATATATATATATATATATAACATTATGTATATATAATGTTAAAATAAAATTGCATCATATGTATATATGCTCTGTATTTTTATTATTTAGCATTTATCATTTGGGTACTCAAATTTCTATTAAATGCCCCTCAGTTCTAGGATTCATGGCAGTTAATCCTATAATTGCCAAATGAAAGGTAGCTTTTTTCAGTTTGTGTCATAGTCCACTAAGAATGCAAAATAAATAGTAACAAATAAGTAAATGACTGCATTTCTATTGTTTTCTTATTTTTTGTGGAACTGGGGATTGAACTCAGGCCCATGTGCTTGCCAGGGAAGCACTTATTCCACTGAGCCATCTCCCTGACCCCTGCATTTCTACATTTTGTAATAAATTGTTAACTCACACCTCCAATTTCCTAAGGAAACAATCGTTGGTAATTTTTTTTTTGGTGATAATCCTAAAACAATGTGTATATTTTAGGACAAGTACAGTATTTTTTTCTACTTTTAATACTTAAAAGTATTCTGTATAATAACAATAGGTAAGCTGAGGAAGGCTGTAACTTTCATGCAAGCCACTCATGTCCCACTAGCAATCAGGGACTAATATAACCATCCAACCAGTGAGAACTAGATGACAGACTATCCACAGGACAATAGCCACTGCCAGAAAGTATTAAAAATATGCCGGTGTCCTAAAACAGAACTGAGATGGAAGAGCCATAGTATAAAATAGTAGAAACTGTTTTACATGTTAGGATAAAATTGCAGCAATAAAATACAGAACTGAAGAGTTCATATGCACAAAACTAAAGGGCAAGTGGATGAGAAAAATGGAGAAAAGTACTGACTTACTGTGTTGGTTATTTTTTCTCGTGGCTGGGACTCAATTCCCAGGAGCACAAATGGAAGGAGGGAAGGTCTATTCAGCTCCCAATCTGTGGAGGTTTCAGCCCATGATCAGCTGGCTCCAAGGCACAGGGACAACACTTCATGGCAGCAGAAGGCAGGGAAGCAGCAAGAGCAGTGGTGGGGAAAAGCCTCTTTTCCTCCCTTACATTGTACGCAGGCTCCCCACCCTTGGATCGGTCCTTTACACCTCCTCCATGCCAGTGCCCTCCTCTTACACAGGCTAAAGATGCTTGCAAAGTGAGAGCCCTGGTCCGCTGCTGAGTCCCTCAGTTAAGGTTCTGAACTTCTCAAGTTGACACAATGCATCAACGTTTACACATAATCATTTTATTGACCCCTGACTTCACTAAGATTATGCTTTTTTATTATGAGTTCTTTCTCAATTATAGGCTCAATTGCAAACCCCAGGATGTATCAATCACAGTATCAACCACAAAATCACACCATGACAGACATGGCATGAAGGTATTACATTATAATTAACTTCATTAGCCTGGAACTCCACCAATACTATTTAGGTTTTATTTAATTCAGATGCTGAGATTAAACACTCAATAGTTTTTGAAATTAACATAGCTATTGGAAAACCACCATGCAAGATAACATATATTTTATAAATTAAATCCACAGAGATAGAGAAGCTTAATTTTATTTTATTGTAGATTTTGTCAGTGCCCACAGTACACTCACTGCACAAGTCAATAATGGGAAAATGGCTAATGTCCCATCTGCCACATAGCATTCTGCCTTCACTTGTGAGCTTGATGAATTCTGGGAAGCATTCTTGCTGAGACGGGAGCAAATAACACTTCTGACGTATGCTACTTGGGAATATTCAGGATAGATTTTCGCATAGAGTCTAATCTTATCCGTATAATCCTCTTGTAATAAAATCATTAAGTGAGATCTCACGTGACTTGAGAAAGAGTCATATGTCTTGTTCTGCAGTTAACATTGCCAGGTGGAACAAATAATAATATAAGACATGAATTAAATTCAAATTTCAGATAAACAATGAATTTTTTAATGCATGTCTGTCCTTTGCAACATTTTTTATGCTAAATTGGAGGTGACTAAATTGAAATTATATTTACTTAGGAAAGCAATTTATATTATGACATATATACATTATATATTATAATATACATAATATAAATACGCATGTTATAATATAATATAATATATAACATGTATATTGTATATATTCCAGGTTCTATTTAACTTACATAATTTATATTACCCTATTAAGGAAAACTCTTTATCCACTTTCTCAGTTTATTATGCAGTGAAAATGATTATTCTATATTCTATGTCTCTCAGGTAGAATAACTATAATACTTCATCACTAGCTCATTTACCTCCCAATTCAAATATTTTGCTCTTATCAAATTTATATTTGAGGAATTTCCTTTCCTTCTACTACTGCTACAAACAAGAGATCGTTTGAAATGAAATTTTTCTGCACCAGTCTCTAAAATCTCAAAATAAATGAAAAACTAGATGGCATCGAGTTGCTTTGATTGGCATCCGTCCTTGCCTGCATTCAAACATTCCTCATGATGTTAACTTTCATTCACTTGGAGTGATACATTCTCTTTAAAAGAGCTGCTATACCACAAATGGATACAAGAAGCTCATTTGATCTGGAAAACCAAGGTCCCATCTTTCCTTGGTTTTCATCTGTTTCCCAAGGTCAGGAAGATGGTGAAAGCAATTTCACTTGTATTTGTTTCAGTAAAATGGTGAAATAAATGTGACATGAGTGGAGGAATATAGGCTAGCAAGGCATTATCAAACCTTGGCTATATTCCTATCTTTAGAGTCTAAAATAATAATGTCTGAACATTTCACTCACAATTGAACAATTTTCTAATGTTCATATGTAAACTTAATTTTTGAGATTATTTATTTTTATATATTGTTAATATATGAGGTGAGATATACTACACATTCCATTCTCACATACAGTTTCCCTCTGAGAGGAACTTACTTGCATTATTCAGGGCTGGTATTTATAAATGTAGGTGAAGGCTATCATAGTTGTTTAAAACCAAACACATGGGATAGGATACTCATGGGCCACAGCTGCATGCATTGTACCAGCTATAATTTGCTTAATATTGCTGAGTCGTGATTCACTACTTACATGGCTTGGTGAAACAGGACTCACAGCAATCAAGAGTGTGAAAGTAATATATTAGGTCTGTGTAACAAATAGAAATGATTGTCTCCCTGGAACAGGTACCACGCTGACTACTGGGAATGTGTCCATGGGTAAGACAGATGGAACTTAAATCTAGAGGAAGGAAGGAGAGTCAAGGGAAGTGAAGCGGGGAGGAAGAAGGAAGGGAGTATGAGGAGGAGGGAAGAAGGAAGGAACTGAGGATCTGGTTTGTAATGTAGAAAAAGAGGGCTCACTAAACCTACAGTGAAAGAATTAGAGTAAGAGTAAATCCAGGGAATTTCCATCAGATGAAGTGATTAGAAAACATTTCTCTTAAGAAGTTTTTCTTAAGCTTTGCAAATATGCTAGCCATTGCCACTGCGCGCATGACATTTCACACTTATGTCCTCTGAGCTCTTCCAGGTATATTATTCCTACTGCGCCAAATAAAGCCCGGTCTGGTGAGACAAATCTCAGATGAGACTGGACTCATGATGAAGTTTAACTGCAGGCAGAAAAAGGAAGAGTGCTAGAAAATGAGCAAAATAAACACGACAAAAGATGTTATAAATGTATTGTTCATAAAAATGAAGCAAATAAATTGAAGGCACCATGTGTACTGTGAAAAGTTCAATTAGTTTATTTGAGCTGCCACAGCATAATTGATGACCTCTACCTGCCCTCTTTGCTGTCTACCTGGCCCTCTTTGCTGTGCCATCATGATCCTAGATATTTATAAGGAAATTCACATTTCAGAGGACAAATATATATTCTCTGTTGTCGTGTGCATTACCAGTGAGGTAAAATAAAACCTTTCACTGTTTCTGACACAAAACTAAGTTTATTTATCTATTGGTGGAACTGGGTATTGAACTCAGGCCCTTGGGCTTGCTAGGGAAGCACTTATTCCACTGAGCCATCTCTCCAGCCCTCAGTAACTAAGTTCAAATTTAGCCCTAAGTCATATACTGATTGAATAAGAAGACTGAGTCTTTTTTCAGAATGTTGGGGAACCACCAGTGCTCACTCACTTTATATATGGTGTAGTACTTTATGAATGATGTGAATGGTGTGGAGAGTATGGAAGATAGGAACCTCTGTGACCACTTCATTATGCAAGAGCAAGGACGATACATGAATAAAATAGTATTCCTTCAGGTGGAGAAATGGGCTGAAGACTTTGTTAAACCATGCCTGAAGCTTGCTCTATCCCTACATGTTTCAGTTAGTCAGCCTGCAAAGTGAGCCCATGATTTCTACTTATTTCTTAATCAACTTGAGTTGGGATTTCTGATTAAAAATGTATTTTCTCTATTCAGGCCCAACACATTATTGGGATTCTTATCCCCATGTAAAGTAACTGTTGCCTTCACAGATTCTGATCATCCTCTACTGTTAGCACGTTGTTGTTTTTTTTCCTAGCTACATCTTTGCTTCTGTCTCCTTGGTCTTGCCATCAGCAACTGCTCAGCAAGACAGCACAGCACCTAATGCATCGACATGCCATCCAGGTTAGTGCTTAGGACAACTGGGGCCTCAGGTTATACACACACAGACACACATGCACACCTGGTTTTACTGTACTTCATTTTACTGCACTTCACAAATAATTGCTTTTAGCAAATGTAGGTATGTGGCACCCAGCCTAGAGAAGTCTGCACGTGCCATTATTCTAACAGCATGTGTTCAGTTCACATACTTGCATAACATTTTTGGTAATTCTCATACCCTTTCATTATTATTATTATATCTGTTATGATGATCTGGGCTTAGTAATTTCTGATGGGGTCGAGGGCACCACAAAGCACACCAATATAAAATATTAAGCCAATAAGTGTGTTCTGACTGCACTACTAGATAGATGTTTCCATCTCCTTCCCTTTGTTTTGGCTTTCCTAGGCCCTGAGAGACAAAAATATTGTCCAATTAATAACCCTCACCCTTTCATGGCCTCCAATGTTCACGTTAAAAATGAAGCTTGCTGAGGCAGAGACCGTGAAAGCTGGCACAAGACAAAGGCTACATCTTTTGTAGAAAATATTAGCCAAGTGATGAGTGCAAATGGAAAGTTCCTGAAGGGAATTAAAAGCCTCTCTTGCAGCAAATACAAATGATAAAATGGTAAACAAAAAATCAGGCTTTTTATAGAGAAAGTTTAACTGGTCTGAATACAAAACCAAGCAATTTTCCTTTAAACTGATACTCAATCCAGAGCAAGGGTGCCAGTCTCCTGTATCGGAAGGCTGAGGGAAGTGAGGAAGCCGCAGAAGGGATGCTGGAAGCTGGAAGATGTTCACTCATGAGCCTCAAGGCATGACACCATTCCATAACATCAAAGTACAAGCAGAGCATCGAGTGCTGAGAAGCTGCAGCAAGCTCCCCAGAAGTCTAGTCAAGGTCGCTGATGGAGGTTGGCGTACTAAGTAGCAGATTTCACTGCTGATCCAACAGGCTTTTTGTGGACAGATGTCACTAGGACTTCCATAACTAAGGAGAAGAAGTCAATCCCTGGCTTCAAAGGATACACTGACTTTCTGGTGGGGGCTACTTCAGCTGGTGACTCAAAGTTGAAGACGAAGTTCAGTCATCATGTTGAAGCCCCCAGGATGTTCAGAATCCCACCAACTGTGCTTTATCCATGTGCTGCGGATGAAACAACAAAGTCTAGAAGACAATATATTAGCTCACAGTGTGGCTTACATAATTTAAAATCAAAAAAGTGAAAAAAATGTACCTTCAAAATATGGCTGCTCATCAGCAATGCATCAAAGGGCTCTTGGATGGAGAGGTGCAACACCATGAACATTATTTTGTGCTTGCTAATATGACAGTCATTCTGCAGCTCTTGGATCCAAGAATAATTTTAACTTTAAGTGCTTTTTCTTTTTTGTATTTTAGGGAAGGATCTACAGGGTGTTCAGGGTCTCACTCCTAGATCAGACTCATAGTGATCTGCCTGTTTGTAGCCTCCCAAGAGTTGAGATTACAGGCATCCACCACCATGCCCAGTCTCAATTACCATCTCAGCATGCCCAGGGTGCAGGGCAGACACAGGAGGTCCAGGGATTGAACCCTGGCCCTGCACCTGCTTGCAGATGCTTCAATCTGCTGAGCTATTTTGCTGGTCCTAAGTCCTTGTTTTTAAGTTAGATTCATAAGATTATACATAATATGGTCTATGAATACTTAAGTAGATCTGAGCAGAGGAAAATTGTCAGTCTTTTAGTAAGATTCATCATCTTAGATACCAGTATGGCCACTTGTGATTATGGCTGAAGGTTAAAATATCAACATGAGCAGAGCTTGGAATGTCCAAATACTCATGGAATGAGTATTGAGATTTGAAGGGTTCAAGCCTTTAGAAGAGGAAGTCACCTCAAATGTGCTGCAAGTAGCATGAAAACTAGAATTAGATACAGAGCCTGAAGAAGTGACCAAGTTGCTGTAATCTCATAAAGCTTTAATACTTGAAGAGTTGATCTTTACAGATGAGCAAAGAAAATTAGTTCTTGAGATGAAATCTTCTCCTGGGGAGCATACTTTGAACACTGTTAACATGATAACTGAGAATTTGGAGTATTAATTAAACTTAGCTTATAAAACAATGCAAGTTTTAAAAATATTGGCTATTTTAAAATAAATTCTACTATGCATAAAATACTGTCAACCAACTTCTGCATGCTATGGAGAACTCTTTTGTGAAGAGTTCATTGACAGAAAAATTCACTGTTCCATATTATGAAATGGTGACAGCCACTCCAACCTTCAGCAATCAGAACCCTGGTCACTCAGCAACTATCAACAATGAAATGAGACTCTCTGTCTGCCCTGCACAAAATCACATCTTGCTGGGGGATTAGATAATTCTTAGAAATTATCAATCATATTTTAAGTAAGGTCTGTATGTTACTTTATAAGACAGAATGCTACTACACAGTCTCTAGACCACAGTAGTATAAATCATAATTTATGTGTACCAGAAAACACAACAGATTATATTATTTGCTTTATTTTAGTAGTTAGTTTACTGCAGTGTTCTGGAAACCAAAAATATCTTTGTTCTAACAGTCTTTGAGACAGATAGCTACTACAAATTACCAAAAAAGAAAAGCCCTTCTATATCGAGGACCTGACCAAGACCCCCAATAGGGATGAGTAATACAGTGAAACTATGAAATAAGAAACAAACAAATCTGGTAGCATAAGATGGGAGTTAAGGAGGTCAGTGCCTCAGGATGGCCAGAGACCAGGATACTTCAAACCAACCAATATTTATTGGATGTCTTTGATGATAGGAGGAATTCATGGAAGACTATGGTCTTCAGAAGACACAGAGGTTGATGACTTAAAGAGCATGATTTTGGATGACTCAACTCATCTTAACAAAGGTGATCTTATGCTATGAAAGACCTTCCCCTAAATCTTCATCTTAGCTCAGTCTTAGAGGATGGCCCACCTCTAAAGAGATAATGGGAAATCTCAGAATAGTAATACTGATAATCCCAAACCTCCATTATCTGTTGGAGAACTATAAAAAATTAGCCATTATGAATCTGTAGTCTCCAACACTAGAAGAAGAAAAGAAGATTTCAATCCTAAGTAAGTTACCTTATTTTATCGACATATATATTGAGTTTAATTTAATGTTTACAGAATGAGTCATATTTTAGACACTACAGTACCTCAAATTTAAAGAATTTAAGGATTAAAATTAAATGACTGCCTATGTCCTGCATAACCTCTAATCATAAACTCACCTGAAGCACTGATGAGATTTTATTCAGCAACCCAGTGGGATGACTTCCTGCAGGAACTCACTGATACATAGAACTTTTTGTGAAACTGACGTTTATTAGTGTTCTGTTTTGTATCACATGCTATTGTATCACGTCTTGTGAATTCATGTTAGCATAATAAAATCTCACTGTCACTCTCTTGGAATTCTTAATATGGTAGACAAATGGATAAGACATAGTCACCATCCAGAGAAATAAGTGTCACCATCCCAAAAGCCTGTGTCTCCAAACTTGGCCAAAGTTGTCCCTGCACTGCCATTTCAGTGTGGCTGGAGTGTCAAAGTCAGAACAGCGAGAAAGACGACCACAGATATTCAATGGGAAGGTGATGTAAAGGTACTTATGGCATCCAGGAGGCAAGGGAAAGCTATGAAGAAATTTTAAGCAAGAGACTAAGTGTATAAAATTGTGTTTCAGAAAGATCAAATGAGGGACAATGTGGAGAGTGTTTTGACAAAAGAGTACAAGAAAAAGTTTTGTTCAACCAAAATCCATTATAGTACCATCAGTGCAAAATATTTCTGCCTTAGGCCTAGGTGTGATAGGAACTACAGAAATAATGGCTGCATTCTCAGAGCAAGAATTGAGAGAGTGTTTTTCGGATTGATTTCACCTAAAGGCTAGATGAGGTTATGAAGAAAAGAATTATAACTTCCAGAATGTGGCCCTAGCAAATGATTTTATTGAAGTGCATACATTAAAGTGGAAATACAGAACGTGGAAGGAGAATTTGATGTGACAATGTTGATTTCCACATTGAATGTGTTGGATTATGAACTCATATTGAGCTCATAATGACAGAGTTAGTTTCTGTTTGTCTAGGTTAATTTTCTTGTTGCTGAGCTAGAATACCCAACATCCAGAGTTAAAGGAAGGAAAGGTATCTCAGTGTTGTTTTTATTTGCATTTCACAGATGACTAGTGATGTGGAGCATTTTTTCATATATTTATTCGCTTCTTTAATTTTACCCTCTGAGAAGTTTGTATTCATCTCAGATGCCCATTTCTGAATTGGGTCTTTAAATTTGAGGACCCTGTTATATCTTAGTTCTTTATATATTCTAGACAGTAGGCCTCTGTCTGGTTGCTTATTAGTTAGGATTTTCTCAAAATTTGTGGGTTGTCTTTTCACTCTGTTGACAATTTTTTTTGACATGCAGAAGCTCCTTAAGAAGAGTTGATCCCAGTTGTTGATTCTTTCAAGTGCTTCCCACTCAAATATATGTTTGTTCATGAACTCTTTACCTACCCCTATGTCTTCAAGAGTTCTTCCTACTTTCTCTTCCAGGAGATTGAGTGTTTCTGTTTTAATGTTTAGATCTTTAATCCATTTTTACTTTAACTTAGCGCATGGTGATAGAGCTGGGTTGAGTTTTAGTTTTTGGCATGTAGAAAGCCAGGTTTTCCAGCACCATTTGTTAAACAGGCTATCTTTCTTCCAGTAAGCTTGTTCATAGCCCCTTTGTCGAAGATCAGATGGCTGAGTGTGATTGTAGATGCCTCTGCATCTTCTAATCTATTCCACTGATCCTCAGGTATACCATCTCACTCCGGAAAGAATGGCTATCATAAGGAAATCAACCAACAACAAATGTTGAAGAGGTTGTGGGGAAAAGGGAACACTTCTCCACTGCTGGTGGGAATGTAGACTGGTACAACCATTGTGGAGGTCAGTGTGGAGACTCCTCAAAAGAGTAGGACTAGAAATCCCATTCAAGCTGGCTATCCCCCTACTGGGAATTTTTCCAAAGGAATTGAAAACATTGTATCATAGTGATATATGTGTACCTATGTTTATAGCAGCACAATGTGTGATAGCAAAATCTTGGAAATAACCAAGATGTCCATCACATGAGGAATGGTTGAAAAAGATGCGGTATTGTATGGTTAAGGTGTCTTGAAACTGTCTGATTGACATTTGTATTTTAATAAAATAAAAATAAATGGGAAAAAAGTTAACTAAAAAAAGAAAAAGATGCGGTATTTCTATATAATGGAGTATTACTCAGCTATTAAGAATGATAAGTTTGAAGCATTTATACTGAAGTGGATGCCACTTGAACATATACTCATAAGTGAAATAAACCAGACACACATGTGTAAATATCATATAGTCTCCCTAGTATAACAAGCGAAAAGCAGAAATACAAATGGAAACATGCAAGAACAACTAAAATCAATTGAGTCCAATAAGGCAAAGTGAATGGCATATGATGCAGGATACTGATCAGCTTTTCTTCTGGATGGTTAACAACCTTAGTTCACAGATCAAAGTTGGAGAAATAGAAGAGCCACAAGGCCAGCCAACATTTTGGCCCTAGCCTTTCAAGGTCAGCGAAGACTTAGGACATAGGAGAACCTGTACTGCAACATCATAAAACTCAGTTAAGCTCCAAATTTTCTGAACAAGGAGATTATGGAGCCACAGAGAAAAGAGATGGAAGTTCTATAGTGTGCCTGGGGAGAGTCACATGGAGAGAAAACTTTCTCTCAGGCTCTCACAGAGAGCAATCTGGTCAAGCATTGGCCGTGACTCATCCACATGATGACACAGACAAAGGAACTACAGAATAAGGTACAGGACTACAAGAAAAACCCTGAGGGGGCTTCACTGACCTCATCAGAAACACAAAGTGCATGTATTGGTATATAAGTCTTGCTGCATCTAGGTCTTAACCACCCAGCAGAAAAGTATAAAAATGAAGTATATATCGTGGGGCCATAATATTAAGTTGAGCTGTAAATGACTATGGTCGACAACTTCTTCGGATAACTCACTATTGTTGTAGAATGCTGGACTGTGTTGGATTGTGTTGTCGAGTTTAAGCACCTAAGTTACTTGAATGATAATGGAGTGCCCATCTCTTACAGGTAGGAAGGGGTAGAATGGAAGAATCATGATGTGTGTATGGACAGTACAATTGGAATAGATAATGCCGTGCTTCTATATAATTCTATGAGGGGCAAGATTTGCACTAATGGTGGTTGGACAGGATATTATGTTGGCTTCTAGTGCAATGGACAACCACTAGGAAGATAACAAGGTAGAGAGTATTAATTATTGAATCTTTGATGTAATTCAGGTATAAAAAATAAGATACACAAACAGCTACACTCTTAATTTACTGATAAGAGACATATGGTGTAATAATGTCTGTAAGTACAATATCATGTATGCACCGTCTATGATACCAAAATATTATGAAAACAGTTTGCAGTGTATTAATTTATGAAATCCATCTTGTCAAGGTATCTTAAATCTGTCTCATTGATATTTGTACTTCAGTAAAACAAAAATAAAAAAATATATTGTCTCTTAAAAAATAAATTAATAAAAATAAAGGAAGGAAAGGTCTGTTTAGCTCACAGTGTGAGGAAACTTCAGCCCACACTCAGCTGGCTTCAAGGCGGTGACAGCTCAGTGCAGCACAGGATAGCAAGAGCAAGAAGGGCAAGCATGGGCACGAGCCTCTTCTCTGCCCTTATGTTGCAAGCAGGCTGCACACCTGGAGCCTAAGTTGTGAGCTTGCTTACAGGAAGAACTGGAAACAGAAATTTAAGACCTGAGGTTTGATCACAAAGCTAGACCATGAATATAGAAAACAGCTAACTACCAAGAAAAAGTCACCAAGCTGTGAGTTTCTGAATCCCATTGTAAGATTTGCACACTTGGAAAAAAAATTCTTTTCCCAGGCTATTTATATTTTCAGTGATCAGAAAAGGCGCACAATATGCCAATATGTGTAGACACTTAAATAACAAAAGGAAATGCGCACTCTGGCTAACTCAGACAACCAAGAAAAATTTTAAATGCACACTATGTTTTAAATAAACAGAATTTTTTGAAATATAATTCAATCTGTTTTCCGTTAAAGTGAGCATTAGATTTGAAACAGGCCTGACATGAGTGAGACCACCTGAGGCCCTCTAGATCCTCATTCAATCCAGAGCGCAGGCCTGGCATGCAGGTGGAACTTCCTCCATCAGACAGGCCTGGTGTGGAACCGTGAAGCAGAACTCCCTGCAGAGAGGCTAGAGGCAAGACCCACCCAACTGATCCAGGAGAACAACATCTTGCCAGAGTGGCATTGAGGGTTCACCTTGAAGGGCTTCAGCAGGAAGAAGTGCAACACAGCAGCCAGACCCAATCCACACCTACCTGGACAAGTTTGAGCTTGGTAGATCTGGATGAGGTGCTAAAATAATAACTCTATCAAAGCTCTATAAACAAAAGTCAAGAGACAGTGCTATACAAATAACAAAGAGAATGAGCAAAATGGAATCTCAGGCCTGAGCCCACCCACAACAAATGCAGGAGACACTAGCATAGAAGAAATTGGAAATCACATACCTGAAATCTCTGAAATAATAGAATCTGAAGTAAAAAGCCAACTGCAGAAAGGGATAGAGGAAATCAGATTGGAAAGAATTTCTGAAGTACAAAAAATAAATAATAACTATAATGAAACAAGTACTAAGTGCTTCTAAAGAAGACACTTCTAAAAAATAGGGCAAAATAGAAAAATTATGGAATCCTTGCATGAGCATTATAGGAAAGAAATAGGGTGCGTGAAGCAGTTTCAAAGTGCTATACAAGAAATTAAAACCTCAATTACAAGGGTGCAGAGCCATTTGAATGAAAGTGAAAATAGACTTGTAGACCTTGAAGACACCATTACAGCTAGTGAAATGTAAGAAAACATCACTTAAAATAAACTAGGATGCAGGGAAAAATAATTCAACATCTGCAAGATGATGCAAAGATAAACAGCATAACACTAATAGGTGTCAATGAGAAGGAAGGAGTCAATACAAATGATATAAAAAGAATACGGGCAGAAGTAATAGAAAATTTCCCAAGTATGAGGAAATACCCTGTTAGAAGGGTCATTTATTTTCCATTCCAATATTTATGTTATGTTTTATTCTTAGTAATTCTTGAATGTCATGAAAACATTCTTAGTTGAAATTTTGAAATATTCAATTTTAATTAATATATATTCAATTAATTTTCTGAATATTATTTAACTTTAATTTTTGTTTTAAGATTTATATCTTTGACTTACATTCTACCTTTAAAACATGGTATGATATTTTGTCCTAGTATTAGAAACTTTTAAAAGTGTATTTCCATTTTCCATTGACTATGTTACTTCTTCCATATCTTTTACACACACACACACACACACACACACAAAAAAATATGCATATAACCCAACATAAGATTGATATGGTTTTGTAGAAATCTTCAGTAACCTTTTAAATGGGTTCATCCATCCAATATATATTAGATAGTCCTGCATAACTACCATTTTGGGAGCTCTTTATTCTTTATCCAGGACCAGCTAGCAACTGCTCTTCCTTCTGGATTATGCTCTTTGTTATTTTCTATATGCTACGTCTGGAGATATTAGAATATTTTAAGTTTGTATAACTGAAATATATTTTACTTTTAGTTTTCAAAGGTATTTATGCTAAGTATAAAATTCAATGAAGACAGAACATTTTTTTTCTTTCAGTCCAGTTTCTTACATACTTGCTCTTTTTTTTTTTTGGAATTAGATGCTATTTAATTTTGTTCTTCCATAGTTAATATTTTTCTGTGTATATGCTTTAATGATTTTTTAATTTACAATTAGTTTTGGAAATTTTCATTTCTGTGTATCTTGGTATTATTTTCTTTAAATCTCTTGTGCAAAGTTTCACTTTTCTTGGAAATTTGATGCTATAATTTCAACTAAATTCTGAAATTTTAAATTTTTAAATATTTATTGCCTACCCCTTCCTACTGTGAGAATTCTAATTATATGACTATAAGTTTCTTGTTTTGGGCACAAACTATTATATGACTGATCTATAAATTCTTTCTTCTTCATTTTTATTTTGGATAATTATTAGTGTTATATTCATTTAAGTTTGTAAATAATTTATTTACATTGTGCAATCTATTATTAATCTCATGCGATGTATTCATTTCAGAAATATTTCTTTAAAATTCACTCTGTTCACATATCTTTCACATTTCAATGTGTCCACAATTTTTAATGATATATAATTATTGATTTTCAATAAAGTTAAGGAGAAAAAATAATAATAATAAGGTGAGAATTAAGGAACTCATTCTATGACCAGCAGCTGAGAAACAAAGGTCAAGCACAGTGTCACTAGGACAGGGCCCAGCGCCCCCGGGCTGTCACGCAGCCGCAGCTTCACCCAGCACCCAATGCGCCAGTACGCAGTCTACTCTGCTTTGGTAAATGAGCAGGAGGTGCATGCAGATCAGAGCTCAAACACAGCTAGCCAAGGACAGGCCTTGACCTAGCATCCTAAATGACTATAATATTTGCGTATCATAAATATATACTAATAAAAATATTTAACAGTAAATAAAAAAATACATCTAATCTCTCTCCCCCTATTTCCCTGTGTCTGTTCTAGTTTCACATAGTACTAGACATGAACCCATACACACACACATGTACAGCATGAGGCAGACTACATATATGCTGAGGCAGGCTAACCTTGAAGCTAGACTTAAAGCTCTTACTCACACTTGCCCCTTTCAAGGAGTTCTACCAAGGAGTTGCCGTCGCCCTGTGTTACTTTAACATAGGTAATTGTAACTTATTTTTCATATTCATTTTGCTTAAAATAAGTTTTGGGTCTTATATAACTTAGCTTTATCTGTAAATATGTGATAGGCGGTATTACTGCCAGTATAAGAGAAATAAATCATATACAACCAGAAGATCCTTTCCCATAATTGGCACACAACAATGTACCATTTTAAGGTGTGCTTTAAATTGTTTATTTGTAATATATTTCAGCAAGGCTATATGGTGGTTCATAAACATACCTAAAATATGTGACAATAAAAAATTAGACATCAGAAGAGAATTTCTCACAGAACAGAGATAAGATGCAGATATACTCTTTCTAGTAATAAGAATAAAAGAGCAATTAAAACTGAGTATTTACTTAACAATATCCATAACTTCAGAAGACAAACTACTAAATAGAAATGTGAGTAATTCTAGCTTGGAAGAATGTATTTGTTTTAGAGTTGCTCGTTCAAAGAGTACATTGTTGTGACCAAGATCTTAAGGGTATGTGTAGAGTGCAATTAGCAAATGACATCATAGAGTGTTAAAATTAATTTTCAAAAAATTGTGATTATGACTACAGGCCTATTTCTAAGAGATAAAAAGGTTTTTTTAAAAAATGAAAGAGCAACATTAATGCATAGATTTACCTGTTGAAAGAAAACTTGAGTAGGAGGTGCAAGCAGATCAGAGCTTGGTTTGGAACTGATGGAACTCACGGATTGATGTTTGGTACCAGGAATTGTGATAGGGCTGCATTTGGATGGAAGTAATTGGAGCAAAAAGAGGAAGATTTGTTGTGAAGTTCCGTGAGTGATGAGAAGGCAGACACAAGCAGATACAGGGTCTGGGTTCAGATGTAGAACATTTGCTCAGAGCATGAAAGGCCTTGAGTTCTGATTCTAGCACTCAAAATAGAACAAAGCTAACAAATACATATTTGAGATTAGAAATTGATTAAGGAATATCTTCATAAAATTGGAAGGATGTGCTCATCACCACAATGATAAGTCTGAAGCATAGGACAGCTGAGGACCCACGACACTGAAGTCAAGTGCCTTTAGGAGTTAAAAGACATGGCACATGCCATACAAATTACTGCTATACTGTCTCTCAAGTAAATGTTTGTTTTTTTTAAAAGAAAGGGTAATAAACAAGAATAAATAAAACAATAAAAATCAATAAAACAAGAGACAAGAAAAAAATGTCATAGGACCATCCTGCTACAATACTGTATATGGTTAGATTTCTAAATTTTTGTATAAATATATGTAATTGTTTATTCATATTTTTAAAAATATATTTTTCTTCATATTCTGTAAGGATTTAAAGTTTAACATATAAACACTTGAAGGAAAATTGCTGTTCCATCTTATATGTAAGATGTTTGATATTCAGACAGATAGTGAGATTAAGCTCAACTGCCTATGTTACAGGGTAATAATATCATTAAGTTTCTCTTTGGAAGGTTAACAACTTAAAGTTGCAGACCAAAAATTAGAAAAAGAAGGGCTGCAAAGAGCCAGCATTTTGACCCTAGGTTTTCAAGGTCAGGACATAGGAGAACATGTACTGTAATATCCTGTAATCCAGTTGTGTCCCAAATTTTCTGATAAAGGAGATTATGGGGCCACTGAGAAAAGTGATTGATGATGTATAATGTGCCTAAGGAGAGTCACATGGAAGAAAACATTCTCTCAGGCTTTCACAGAGAGCAAATTGGTCAGGCAATGGCCGTGACCCATCCACATGGCTGACACTGACAAAAGATCTACAAACTACATTACAGGGTTTCAGGGTAATTCCTGAGGGGATTTGACTCACCTTGTTAGGTACAAAAGTTACATTTCTTGTTACATAGGTCTTGCTTTATCTTAGTCTTAACCATCCAGCAGAAAAGTATAAAAAAGGTATAAAAAGTAAAGCCATATTAATATGCTGACCTGTGAAAGACTCAAGTCAACAACTTCTGACATTGCCAGTCCTTTGCTGAATTCATCCACCTACAATACTTAAATGGCAATGCAATACCCTTCTATGACAAAACCAAACACAAAAAGGGGATAGAAATGAAAGACTTTTTTATCTGTATGTACAAAATATTTAGGATAAATATACATCTACTTTCTCTTAATCCAGAGAGAGAAAAATTTGTACTAATAGTGTCTGGACAGGATATCATGTCTGCATCGTATACTATGAATAACCACTATGAAGAAAACAATATACAATGTATTAATTATTGAAACTGTCCTACTAATCTGTTTTGAAACCATCTCATTGCTATTTGTTACTCAATAAAATTAATAAAAAAAAAAAACCTGGCACCAATACCATATGATCACTTCAGTGCTTTGTATGACATCAATGTAGTCCCAGAAAAGCAACATTCATTTAAAGTGTCACATTGTGTACAGTGACTTATAACTACTGTAGATGCCCTTCCAAAGCCTCATACACTATAGATGGAGCTTCTGGGTGGTGATTGATCATAAACATATGATACTGGATTATTCTTGTATACTAATTGGATGGACAGTCCATATCTTGTTTCAGCATAGTTCTGGGTGTGACTGAGTGGATTTAACAAAGAGAACCTTCATGGGTAAGAGTGGCACCAATCAATAAAGAGGCTTGTGGGCTGAAGGGGATAAAACGAGAAAGGGATATTTACTGTTCACTGCCATGAACTCTCAGCTTGTGGGCTGAAGGGATGTTTCACCTCTACCCTGCCATCCTGTTTTGTAGCCAGCCCACTATGGACCAAAACCTCTACAAATTGTGAAATAGAAGACATGTTATTCCACCTACACTGAGTTTTGCTATTTTCTCACAGCAATGAGAAAATTAATTAAGAACATGTCTATTCATAATATATAAAATTTGAATACCCTAGATCAGAGTTAGGCAAAGATTTCTCTGTGAAGTTATAAAGCATAAACATTTGGAACTTTATATTCTACACCCTCTCCATGGAAGCCACTCCAAAGCCATGGGAAAACAAACCTAAACAACCAGGAAATGGATGTACCTGGATATGTACCCATAAACTTTCATTAATACAGATCAAAAATCAGGACTAAACGCAAAAAGGGGATACAAAGGAAGGACAATTCTCTGTATAAATGGTACAGTTAGGATAAATATGCAGTATTTTCATGTAATTCTATGAGAAGTAAGATTTGCACTAATAGTGTTTGGACAGGATATCCTGTGTGCTTCTTGAAATATGGATAACCACCTAGAAGATAACAATGTAAAAAGTATTAATTATTACAATTGTACTATAATTCAGCTTAAAAAAGATAGGTATACAGCTACACTCTCTCAATTCAATGAATAGAGGGATCTGCTCTAATAGTATTTGCAAATAGAATATCATGTATGCACCATGTACAACAAAAAACCACTACAAAAAATATGCAACGTATTAATTATTGAATCTGTTCTTCTAATTTGATTTGAAATTGTCTCATTGCTATTTGTTCTTCAATAAAATTATGGGAAAAAATCAGATTGTCTATGATTTTCTTCATCATTGTACAGAACTATAAATTTTTCACATCATGTAAAAATGTGGAAATAAAACCAGGAGTGGTGACACATACCTGGAATCCGAGACCTGGGCAGACTGAGACAGGAGGATCACTGTGAGTCCAAGCTGCATAGTGAAAGCCTCTACCAAATAAGTAGGTAAATAAATAAATGATTTTTAAGATATGTAAATAATTCTTAAAGTCATCAAAAACAGCTGCAGCTTGATTTCACCATTAGAATATTTGCCAAATTCTGGCCTAGATAAGACAAAACAGGATTCTCTTAGGAATTCATAGAATGAAGCAGCCAAAGAGTTGTCAACTACTACCACCTTTATGGAAATCAATATGAAGATTTTGCAAAGAACTAAATTCAAAATTCTATATGACTACTACTGCCAAATACTGCTACTCTCCTGCTAAGTATCAGAGAGATTAAGGCATCACACTACAGTGATACAGCCTCATGAATGTTTATAGCAGGGCAGTGTGAAGTAAATAAATCCTAAAAGTAGTCTGTATACCTATCAATTGTATAAAGAATGTGTGACATCTATATATAATACAATATTACTCAGCCATAAATAATGACAAATTTGAGACATTAGTAGGAAAACTGGATGCAACTGGAAATATAATGTTCAGTGAAATAAACCAGACACTTAAGCTTAAATACTGTGTGATATCTCTCATTTGAGTGAAGTACAAAGATAATGACAAAGGATGGATAGGAGGGACAAGAGAATGGGTCCCTACTATTAGGGAATTGGTCTAAGGGAACAAATGCAAGGGGTGAGGAGAAGCAGAAAAGGAAATCAGAATAAAGATGTGCCATGCACAGGACCCTGATGACGCCAATTAATGTAAACACTGGATGCTACATCAACTAAGACAGATAACGTGAAGCATGAAAAAGGGTTAGGGAAATGGTGGAGGACTGGAGGGGGAGAAAAGCGGAAGGGAAATTAAATAAAAGAGAGAACAAGAAAGCAAGCTGTGCTACGTACAGGTTCCTTCATCCCCTCCAACGTAATAGTAATCTTAATTAGTTACGTTTCATAAGACACTGCAAAGTAGGACAGGAAAAAAAGTTCTCATAATTTAAATTTAAAGACTATTTTGTCATTAACAAAAAGCATCCCAAGTCTTAAGAAATGCATCACAACTCGAGACAATATTTTAATGACACGAACCAAAATTGTTATAATCTCTGCTGGAAACTTGGTGAAAAGCACAAAGATATATGTAAATAGACATTTAATTATTACCAAATTTTAGAAAAAACTTGTTTCCACGTTTTTCTATTTTCATGTCTTATTGAAATGTTTGTTCTAAGA
Source organism: Ctenomys sociabilis (assembly GCA_004027165.1). Taxonomy (NCBI): domain Eukaryota; kingdom Metazoa; phylum Chordata; class Mammalia; order Rodentia; family Ctenomyidae; genus Ctenomys; species Ctenomys sociabilis. The sequence goes on along the minus strand of PVKA01008099.1, from coordinate 32,535 downwards.
ATATTGGCTGAGGTTAATTTAACTTAGCAAAAGTTTTAATTTTGTATATAGTTTTTGTATCTATTAGTATATAATTTCTAAAACGGTCTCTAAAAATATGGAAATAAAACATATTACCCAAAGCTTTGACACAACAAACATTACACATTTTATTTTTTATCATTATTGGATACACAAATATACTATGGCGTACATAGTATATTGAAGTATATTGAGTGTTTTTTTGACATCTTAATCACTTTTATGTTTTTTGGGGAGCTGCAGAAGCTAGAGAATTGGCCAAATGTGTGTACGCGCAAATAGGTCTCAGTGCCTGAAGCAAACACATGACCTCAATCCTGAGATACACATCCTGCCTGGATAAGGTCAGCCATTAGTTGCCAGGCATCCTGTGTCACATGTTATTAACTTTGTAAAAATATAAATAATCCTGAATTTTGTTGTACGAGGGGGTTCACTTGCCTGTCAGGCAGACCAGCTACCACCTAGCCCAGCTTTTGTCTTCTTGTCTACCTTTTTATCTTTTCTGTACCATTTCTCACTGGCTAGAACTGATCCTACTGAGACCAATGGATCTATATATTTGGTGCCCAAGCAGGACACATACCCATTAGGAGACAAACTTGGGAATCGGGAACATTTCCAAAGAGTGGGCATAAGGGAAGAAAGTGGATTGGTTGGAGCCAGCAGGACTCAGCACAGGCATGCGTTGGCGCTGGTGCACTAGGTGTAACACTTGGGGATGGAGGCTCCCTAGGGCCAGAGAGATGAAGGGGCTTTACGAAAGAAAGAGGCTTGAGAAAGGCCTAACAGGGAAACATTAGACTGAGTTAAAAATAGGAAAAACAGAGTTCTAAGAAACATAGATGTTTATAGATGTATATAAAAATGTTTGATTTTTGGGGGATTTTGTATTTGTACTACTTTCTATGACCACCACAGAGGACTTAGCATGGCATACCATCTTAAAATCAAGTCCCAAATGGGACAAAGAGGTTAAGAGCAAAGAAACAGCAGATAGAGTTTAATCTCTCCAATTTTGCTCAATTAGATAAAAAATGAAAACATTCTTTTAAATTTTGAGCTGCTGTTTGTGAGCACTGTGCAGGGCACAAACTGGGCCCTGAGTGTGCCCTGAGCTTTGGTTTTCTGCAGACCCAGCTGGGATTTCCCAGCCACCTGCCAATCTGTTTATCCCGTCAATCCACAGAAGTTGGTGCACGCCCCCAACTACAGTCCTGTGCACCTAGGGCTGAGTAGGGAGGTCATGACCATGGCACACTGTGGCCTTGGCATTGGCTATGCGTGTTGCTGGCATCACAAGTTTGTTAGACTCAACATAGTGTCTCTGTTTAGAATCTGGGAAAAAATGAAACATTCAATTTTTTTTTTTTTTTTTTTTTTTTTTTGTAGAACTAGGGATTGAATTCAGGTCCTCATGCTTGCCAGGAAAGCACTTATTCCACTGAGCCACCTCCCCAGACCTACACTCAATGGTTTAAAAGAGCCACAAGCCATAGTCCTGGACCTGGCAACCTGGTAAATTTTGCCAATCCACAGAACTTCAGCCTCAAGGGAAATAGAGCCATTTCCTTTATCTCCCTTGCAGTTGCCATTAAAAGAATCTGAATGGGTAGAGGAGTCCATGGAGGGTTTTCAACATCTTTGACCTGTTTCTGAAGTTCAAATTGCATGTCTTGAAAGAAAAGTTGTACATCTTCACAAATCTGTACCTTTTAAAACAAGCTCTTGCTACTTCTGGCCCTACTTCTCCCTTTACCTTGAATTTGGTAGAAATGCTAGAACAGCAGAAGATGCCCCCAGATGATTGAAAAGGAATAGCTAAAGCATGTTTGAATCCTGGAGATTTTTTGTGGAAAGGAAATTTCTTTGAATACTGCAGGGTACAGATAGCTCAAAATATGTGGCTCACAACTTAGCCAATACAAGATTTGCTAATTGGAAAGGGTGTTTTTGATAGCACAAACAATAACTGACCTTTGCCTCAAAAATACATGAAGAAATGAAAATAGCTGCAATTAAGGGCCAAGCAAACTTCTAGGAAGAGTGAAACATCCCTTAACTTGGCTTCTACCAGGCCAGACCCTGATAAATCTTTCCAAGATTTTGCTGCATGTTTGCTGCAAGCTACTATTAGTGACACCGAAGTTGGCAACTTAATAGTCCAACAATTGGCCTTCAAAAATGCAAGTAAATGGTGTAAAGAAGCTTTAAGAGCTCATAAAAAAGTTAGCTACTACCTGAGATGATTTAGATTTCTGAGGATATTGGTCCCTCATATGTACAGGGAGCTGCCTTGGGCTCTTTATCCACAGTCAAAAAAATGAGAGGGAAGTAAGATCATTTGTTTGCATTGTGGGGACAAGGAGCATTTAATCTGAAGCTATTCTTCTGAACCAAAGACAATACAGCCTTTATTTGTCTCTTCAGAAAAACCTTCCAGGCCATGTACTAGATGTAGAGGGTATGGACAACTGACTATAGTGCTAAAACTGATGTGGAAGGCCAACCAATTCAGGGAAGCTTTCAGTGGGGCCTGCTTCGGCCCCATCAAACAGTGGAGGTGCTTTCCCCTCCCTACCCAACAAGCATCCTTTACCTTTGGGGAACAACCAATAGTGGAGGCTTGGACCTCAGTTCCTCCTCCAGATTCCTATTGACTCCTAAAATTGGGCCCTGACTTATTCCTACTTGAATCTATGGACCTATGTCTCAGGGTATAATGGGAATCTTGCTAGGCCCAGCAGTCTCATTTTTAAAGGTCTCCAGGTTTCACCTGGTGTATTTGATGCTGATTGTACCAAAGAAATCACAGTTATTAATTCAGTCTACCCAAACCATTGCTAAAATCATTCAAGGCACTCCTGTTGCTCAATTGGTCATTTTTCCCTTGGGAAATTAAACGAAAAGTGTATAAATAAGGAAAAGCAATTCAAGGATCTTGGGACTCCTATTATTGCATTCATCAGATTAAACAAAAAATCACCAGGAGATGAAGTTGACTACTGAAGGAAAAGGATTTAAAGGGCTATTGGACACAGGTGCAAATGTTTCAGTTATTGCTCAGCATCACTGACCTGAGGCATGGCCTCTAGATGTGGTCACTACAGATTTACAAGGGTGGGCAAGGCCTCTTACCCTAGCAGAAGTGCTAAGTTGCTGATTTGAAGGGATGCAGAAAGGCATTCTATATATTTTTGTCCTTATGTTCTCCCTCATATACTAGTGCATCTATGGGGTTGTGACATATTACAGGGTTTGGTAACATTTTTGGCCAGTCCTAACTTCCTGGTGACTTATCAGATGTTACGACAAGGTTTTCTTTGCAGTGAAGGGCTTGGTAAAAATTCTCAAGGGAGAAAAGAACCTTTACTAGTTACTCCTAGAAGGAACTATTTTGGCATAGGCCATTTTCAGGAGGGGCCTTGATCTCTTCTCTAACCCCATGGATGGCGTCCAGGATAACTTGGATGTCTGATGCCCCTGTTTGGGTTGATTAGTGGCCCCTAACCCAGGAGAAGATTATCACAACTCATGAACAGCTGAGTGGGGCACTTAGAACGTTCCAATAACCCTTTGTATACCCCAATTTTTGTAATAAAAATCAAGAAAGTGGAGATTACTAAGCGATTTGTGGGCAGTCAGTAGCACCATGGAACCTATGGGAGCACTGCAACAGGGTTGCCCAGTCCTCTAGATATTCCTTTACATTTTTCCCTATAGTAATTGATATAAAAGACTTTTTTTCTATTCTTCTCCACCCTGAAGATAAAAAACAAAAAACATTTCGCTTTTAGTTTACACTAATCAGGCCCCTATGCACCATTTTCAATGGTGCTGTCTGCCACAAGGTATGGCAAATCGTCCAACCCTGTGCCAAGAGTTTGTAGTGACAGCCATTTGGTTAGTGCAACTGGCCTGTCCGTCTGCATACATTATCTATTACACAGATGGCATTCTCTTGGCACATGAATCCCCATCCATTTTACACTGATGTTTATCCAATTAAATTATCCGCCCTCCCCAATGCGGATCTAGAGGTAGCTGCTGAAAAGGTGAAAACTATGGCACCCTTTTCATATTTGGGACACCTTATTCAACAGAGGAAAGTTGTGCCCCAAACTGTTCAGATCCAAGTTAGACATGGTGCAACTCTAAATGATTTTTTGTCTCTTCTTGGCAACATTGATCGACTCCACCCAACTCTTTCGCTAACTACCCATGAGGTAAGTCCTCTCTTTGACATTCTCAAGGAAGATTCAGACCCTGCGTCTAAAACAGCACTTCCACCAGAGGCTAAGACTGCCTTAGATAAAGTTAACTAGTCTCTTTCTAATGCTCAGCTCTCTAGAGTTGAACCATCTTTGCCAATGTTTTTAATTATTTTCCCAACTAAGTGTATGTCCACTGGGGTTCTTTGGCAGTCTCAGGGTTTCTTACAATGGCTGCACATAGCCCATATTTCACATAAAACTGTTACTCTCTCAGATGCTGTTCATTAAACTTCTGTACTCATGCCACTTTTTATCAAAATGTTTCTGCTTTACTAAAACAGTTCATTGACTGGAGTACAGGCCTGGGAAATTATTAAACAATGTTCTTCATGTAAAAAACACTCTCACCTTCTATGAGAGTCCATCCTTGGAGGTTGCACCCCAATTATTTTTTGGCAGATGGATGTTACACACATTCCTTAATTTGGTTGTTTTATTTGGTCTGTTTTGGGGGACACTTCCTCAGGATTCCTGTTTGCTACTGCCCACACTGGTGAAGCAGCTAACCATGTCATTGTTCATTATTCAGATGTCTTTGGTGCCTTGGCTGCCCCAGACACTTAAGACTGGCAATGGCCCAGCATATGTAAGTGCTGTCTTCCAAAATTTTTGTAAGACTTTTCACACTTCCCTTATCACAGGGATTCCTTATAACCTTCAAGCTTAAGAAATTGTTAAATGTGCATACTACTCAATTAAAATTCAATTGCAAAATCAAACACAGGGATCATTCCCTAAAAAATTCACCCCTCACAATAGACTTCATTTGGGAGTATACAGTCTCTTTGAATTCTATAAAAGATGAAAGTAAAAAGTAATGCCATATTAATATATTAAGTTGTAAAATAAGTTGTCAATAACTTCTGACAACTGCCAGTTGAGCTAATAACTCATTACTATTATGGACTACTGGACTATTTTGGATTATTTTTCTGAATTCAAGTACCTACCGTCTTTGGACAGGTATCAAGTATGAAACGGTCCTTTAAAGACTTCTCCAAGTACAGCTTCCCTAACTGTAATGGAATGCCCATCTCTGACAAGACAGAGAGATGCAGAAGCTAGAAAATCAGTCAAGTGTGTCTAGGTGGGACTAGGCCTCAGTGCCTAAAGCAAACAAGCTGCCTCAGTCCTGAGATAAACATCCTGTCTGGTTAAGGTCAACTACTAGTCACTAGGCATCCTTGCGTTGCATGTTACTAACCTTGTAAAAATATAAATAATCCTAGGTTTTTTTGTGCTACGGGGTTTGTCTTGCCCACAAGACAGGCCAGTCACCACCTAGCTTAGCTTTTGTAGCCCAGTTTTTGTAGCAGAGCTTTTGTCTTCTTGCCTATCTTTCTCTCATTCCTGCCACCATTTCTCATCAGATAGAACTGATCCAACTGAGATCAATGGATCCCTACAATATTTCATGTGCACTTGAAATAAAATGTGCAATTTTTATTACCATGAAGTGCATAAATCTCTTTTATAATACCTTAGTTCTATTTTAAATACATGGCCCATGTTTCCTAACATTTTTTCTACTGTTCAAATGTGTAACCGAGCAGTAGTTGTTGTACTTTGTTTTGTTGCTTGTTGCTGATCATGTTCCTCTAATGTCCTGAGCTGTTGACTCATAAGCACATTCGATCTCAGGAGGAGAAATATCTTCATGCCGTAGAGAATGACTTTACTCAATTTTGCCTTATGTAGTAGCTGCTGGATTGATTTCTCATAGTCCTTTGTTATTTTTAAGAAAGCTTTCTTGTCATGATCACTCACTGCAAGCCTATCTTCGATATCTGAGATTCTCTTTTCAGATTGGCTGACTCTGCTGTACATTCTTTCAGTGGGATTTTTATTATTCTGGGTACGTGTGTCTTAAGGATTCCATTTCTTCCCCATGCTGACCATTCATGGATTCCATCATTTTCTTAAGCTCCTCTATTTTTTTACCTAAATCTGCTCTAAAATCACTATTCATGGTGTGCACCACTTCTGAAATTATTGGCAATTTTTTTATTTTATTTTATTTTTCTCTAGAGCCTAAATAAATTGCTTTGCTATTACCACTTCAGAGAGGCAAGGTGGGGGGCTTTTGGATTGTTCCATCCAATTGCTCCCTGGGCTTACCTTTGGTTAACTGGATGTCTGGTGTTGAATCTTGTTTATATGTCTTCTCATTTTCTTTTCTGTTATTTTTTAAATTAATTGATGCTTCGTGTTCATAAATTGCCTATGGTGAATTGTTTTATTGCTAGCATTTAGGACCCTAAGGAAATGACCATGTCATGGAGGTGTCTTCCAGGTGTAGCTGGTTTTGAGTCAGTTGAAAGATCTGACATCTTCCATTTGTTAGGAATGAGAAATTGCTGTCCACTCTGCCCAGCCTCTAGTTCTTTGGCACTGTACCACAGTATTTTCTGTGATCTTTTGTGACTCTCAATCTTGGAACACCAGAAATACAAGCTGGATAGAAAATTTATGTCATGTTTGACTGAAGTGATACCATGAACAATAAAAATATCATTTAACAGAGGCTAGAAAGTAACAGACTGAGGTAATCATGAATTTGTCACCTTTAAACATATGAACTAGATCTGTGGTTGTGTAACAAAATCTAAAGCAAGCCAGGAAATCATATGAAGCATATATGTTCTTAGTGTGTGAACTTTATGCTCAGGGGTTAAAATTTTAAAGACTCTAGGGAGAAAATAGGGAAGTGGAAGAAGACGAAGAGATTAGAAGTAAGACTGGAAATCAAGGGAGGATCCCACTGACTTTGGAAAACTGGTTCAGAAGACAGACTGGAGGGAAAGAGAAAGGCAGAGATAAAGGAAGAATAGAACAGAACATTAATCACAGAGAGGCTAGAAACCATGTTCACACTCGTATAAAAGCATGCTTACACAATGAAGGAAAAACAAAAATAAAGTCATAAGAACAAAAACCAAACAAGTGATATGGAAAAGTCCACTTCCAAACTTGTTTCAGTTGTCACTGGCAGACAACAGGTAAAGAGAGTCCAAATCTGTGCTGATTACCCCAGCAGGCCGGCAGTTGCTTTATGGTAGGATAGTGGACAATCTCAGCAGGCTACAACTTTATTTTCCTGAAGTTCAATCTGTATTCTGGCCTTGGGGACTGAGACCAGATCCATGCAGCTTGCAGCACTGAGCCCAACTGGGAGCTGCTAGATGGAGCAAGCAGCCACTCTAACTTTGAGCTCAGCTGGCCCCTTTCCAAGAGGACTTCTGGCCAATCACTCTTTCCTGCAGGATGACCAAGCCCTCAGCACTCATCACTACTTGTGTGGTTCTTTCATGTGCACTGCTACTCTCCACTACTATATCTCTCTGTGGAGGCTTCTAAGATTGGCAGCAGTCACTGATTATCTGAAAATTTGAACCTTTGGTCTCACGCAGTGAATCCTGACACAGGGAGAGGCTCCACTGACTACATACATCTTCTTCATTGAAATATATCTCTTCATTCCCTCTCTGGGCTTCAGTTCTCCCTTCAGAGGCCTCCTGTGTCCAGAGACTTACTTTCCACCTTCATATCTTCCTTCAGTTGCTATATTCTAGTATCTGGATGGCAACTCTCAAGAGAGGCTCTTTCTCTGTTGTTTAGCATCTTGCTGTTCCTCATTTACTCTAATTTTTAATAACCTAAATCTTTGTAACATATAGACCAGTAATAATTCTTAACAAAATATGCAGTGGATTTTAAACAAAAAATATGACAGCATTCTTGCAAGTGTGTTGCATGGGATAAATGAGCACAGGGTGGCTCTATAAATCTACACAAGATCAAATATACATCATGAAACTCAGGTGAGCTCCAAATTTTCTGAACAAGGAGATTATGGAGCCACAGAGAAAAGAGATTGAAGTTCTGTAGTGTGCCTGGAGAGAGTCATATGAAGAGAAAACTTTCTCTCAAGCTCTCACAGAGAGCAAACTGGTCAAGCATTGGCCGTGACTCATCCACATGGATGACACAGACAAAGGATCTACAGAATAATGTATAGGACTACAAGATAAACCCTGAGAGGACTTCACTGACCACATAGGAAATATAAAGTTCATGTGTTGGTATATAACTCTTGCTCTATCTAGGTCTTAACCATCCAGCAGAAAAGTATAAAAATGAAGTATACATCATATACATGTAAATGGCTATGGTCAACAACTTCTTTGAATAACTCACTATTGTTGTGGAATGTTGGACTGTGTTGGATTGTGTTGTCGAGTTCAAGCACTTAAGTTAGTTAAATGACAATGGAGTGCCCACCTTTGACAAGTGTAGACAAAGGAAAGGGTAAAGAAAGAAAAAATCATGATGTGTGTGTATAGACAGTACAATTGGGATAGATAATGCTGTGCTTCTGCATAATCCTATGAGAGGCAAGATTTGCACTAATGGTGGTTGGACAGGATATTATGTCGGCTTCTAGTACTATGGTCATCCACTAGGAAAATAATTATGGAATTTTTGATATAATTCAGGTATAAAAAATAAGATAAGTAAGCAGCTACACTCTTAATTTACTGATAAGAGACATCTGCTAAAATAATATCTGTATAAATAATATCATGTATGCACCCTGTATGATACCAAAACATCATGAAAACAGTTTGTAATGTATTAATTTATCGAATCTGTCTTGTTAAGGTATCTTGAAATTCTGATTGATATTTGTACTTCAATAAAATAAAAAAATAAATTAAAAAAAAAAAGATCAAACATACAAATGAGTCTTCTCCAGCAGAAAATCACTCCCGATTTCTAAACACCATTTTTAGACTGTTTTACCTTGTACCTAATAATAAGAATCTGTAATATGAGAATTAGAATGATGCTTCCTTAATGAGTACACAGAACCCCAGGGCCTGAGTAGGGTCTGAGATTTGGGGTTTCTGATGTAAGTTTCAGGTGTTGTAAGCTCCTGGTCCTAAGCAACACTCAAAGCAGGGTAGAATAGATTAAATTACTGAGTTTAGGGGAAATAGTAGAAAACAGCTGCCTGAAGGTGGGTGTTGTCTATTGTTCTAATTTTTTCACAGTCCTAAAATGAGACAAGTGCTTCTACACTACATTAAGTTACTCCTAAGAACACTTGGCCCAGAGCTATTGAGTGAAGGCCAGAATAATTTATCCCAAGGAAAGGTCAGAAAAGGAATAAGTGTTTCCCAAGATAGTCTCCTACTTTGTGCAACCACAGAAATTGATTCCTGTGGTAAGACAAAGCTTTATTCCATAGATAGATGATAGATAGATAGATGATAGATAGATAGATAGATAGATAGATAGATAGATAGATAGATAGATAGATGATAGATAGATTAGATACATAATAGGTAGATAAATAGATACTGAAAATAGGTAAATAGATACAGTACATAAAGTGGTATAGCGCTGAGTTCAATTCACTCTAATTTCATGTTTGAACCATGAAAAGTTGGAGAACTAAACTTATTTATCCCTAAAGAGATAATTGAAAATCAAATAATTGGTTGTGAGGTTTCAAAATTACACTTATCAATTACTTTTCCTAGGATCTTAACAACAAATTTTGGAGTGATTCCTCACCATTATTTTATTAGATTTACTGCAGGTGTCACTAACTTTCCTAGGAACCATGGTCATGATATTTTATGAAAATAAAGTCCCACATAAGTGACAAATGTTTTAAGGCACTAATACAAGATCTACATGTTGAAGAGGGAATTTTAATACAGGATTCATTCTTGGCCTTACAAGTTTTTTAAGTTGGATTTTTGATTTAACTATCAGGCAAAGTTCAGAACAGTGAGCAGTTATTTTTTCAACTTTTATTGTTCAATTAATGAAATGTTTGAGCTTGGAGTTGTTCAAGGTATCACTGTACATAAGACAAAGAAATCTAATGATAGAAAATGAGTAGGCATAGATCTATTGTATAAAGATAGAAAGATGATTGATACATAAATAGAGGATTATAAATGTGTGTTTTTCTTTTAGTCTTTTTCTGTTTTCCTAACATGTGCACACATGCACACACACACTCCAGATGTTGCAGCCTTTTTTGTGGTTCTCAGGGTAAATCTTAGGAAGAGGGGACAAAGAACTGATTCAGCACCGGGCCAGTACCTACTGGTTTTAGACAGTTTTAAAATGGACAAATGAATACTAGCTCCTCATATTTAAACACCTACAATTTATTGCTCTCAATTCTCTTACACTTTTCAAAGGAGTTGTCTACATTTTTTCCTCTGACTCCCTGCTTTAACCTAATCCAAACTGGCTTTTATATCCATCATCCCCCCATAAAAGAGTTCTAGCAAAGATCACCAATAACTGCATATCACAAAGAAGCATGGACAACGTTGAAGATAATGATTAAGCCTGAAGGCTCTGTAGTTGAACAGCGACCTGGGGCACTGGTGAGGATTAAAAGGGTTACAGAAATGAAAACATTTAAAACAGTATTTGACACATGATAAGTACTTAAGAGTGCCAGCCACTGTGATATTAGGTGTCATCATCGAACACTTAAAATGTATCCTCTCTGGCTTCTGGTAACATATTCTTCCAGCTTTTTGTGGCTTTTATGGTTCTTCCCTATTTTTAAGTTTCTCTAACTAACCTTTAGAAGCTGAACCTCTCCAAGTTTAGATCTTCTAATTGCTTTTTATCTTTCTCTAACTTGTTTCTGTGGATGATCTCATCTGTACCTATAACTTCAATTACCACTTAAAGATAAGTGGCTCATATTTATTTTTATTCCAAATGCCAACTTCTCTCTATTAGATATATATAAAGAGCTGTGTAATTGACAGGCTATGTTTGAACTGATATAAGGCCCTCTCCATAATTCCCTCCCTAGATTTGCTTACCGTCTGGCTTACTTGAGCTGGGCATTGGTCTCTTCCACAGTCATATGGGTCAGTTGACTGGCACTTCTGCTGCTCCACACCAAAGGGAAGCAAAGCACAGGGCCAGCTCAGAGCTGGTGAGTGGCCACGGCCAGGGCATGGAATTCCTGATTGCAAAGTAGGACAGGGCTGGCTCTGCTGCACAGGGTTAACTGTGTCTTCGTCTACCTTACTCACAAGACCTCATGCCACACAACTTCTGGCTTCTCCTCAAAGTTACACTGAAAATGAAAGGATAGAAGCAGTCAGAACACAGCAGCCAAAGATTTTCCTGAAAGCAGACTTCCAGAACAGATTCAGAAAGTGGCAAGAACACTGAGCCAAATGTGTTACAGTGAACAGAAGTATTTTAAGGGATAATTAATGCCAATATGTCCTTCACTGTGTATATTTTTTAGCTTAAACATTTATCATATTTTTTCATACTTCATTGTTAACATCTGTTCATCCTTTCAATTTTAATCCAAATACTATATGCCTATTTCTATAAGATTTTCCCTAACTTTCTAACTGGTTTAATGCACCCAGTAGAGTCTCAAGCAGCTCTATATGACCCTCAAGTTAATAACAGTCACAGTTGCAATTTTATGATCACTTATATTCTTATGAGATTTGCATATCATTTTCATTTGAAAAACTTCATTTGAGTAGAAACCATGGACTTAGCAAAATTCTGTACTCAATAATACATGGTAAGAAAAAATGTCCTAAAATGAATTTAAATAAATATATGTGTTCCAAATATCATAAATGTATCAATTACAACAATCACCAAGTAATAAGTACAACTTCTTAACAGGGCTGGTTCTGTCCTGGACATTTCTGGCCTCTCCCTACTTTCCAATACTATGTAATTCTGCTTACTGGTAGGAAGGAAGGGAGAGAAAGAGTGAGAAAGGGAAAGGGGAGGGAAAGCAAGGAGGAAGGTCCAATGCTAGTAGTTTTGCCCTTGTCCCTCATCATATATTTCTTCTTCATGTACTAAAGATTGGTTTGATGTTTGACAAACATCAATTCAATTTAACCAAAAATACCCAGAAAGGATTAAATTATATAATCATTTTAATAGCTGCAGAAAAATATTTGATAAACTGTAATGTACATACATAGTAAAGTTTCTCAGGGATGGTGAGATAGCTCAGTGGAGAAAGCGCTTGCTTAGGCAAGCACAGGGGCCAGAGTTCAATCCATGGCACTATATGTGGCACTGGCCTTGCCTCCTGGCATGCTGAGCCAGTGATGGAATCTGGGAATGGTGGTGCATACCTGTAATCCTAGCACTAAGGAGGCTGAAAATAGGAGGATCACTACAAGTCCAAGGTGCAAAGTGAGACCCTGCAAAAAGCAAAGTAAAACAAAACAAAACAAAAAAACTATAATAAAGTTTCTCTTATATATTAAGGATAAAGAGATCATCCTTAATTTGATACACCCACCAAATCTAGCCTTGTAGAGCAGAATACAGGCCTTCTCATCTTTCTGGCCTGAGCCCAGGACTTCCCCAGGATCATGCATACTTAGTTCTTACCTTCTCCAAGCCTGACTTCCAAGGCTGTTTCTCACCTGGTAGCTGCACAAGGGAAGCTCTCCAACCTTAGAGTAAAATGTTCCTCCTGAACGTTGGTCTCCTCTACACTCTTGTCTGTCTTTTGTTTGCCACCTCCTCTCACTGCCCTGTGTTGCGAGAACCTACTAAGATAAATCAGTAGGATTTGACAGTGTGACAAATCTCCTTCTCTCTGACCTGGATTGCATGGGGTCAGGCAGGTATCAGCCCAGACAGAGCAGGCACATCCTCAGACACTCTGCCTCCCGCATGGGTTATACGCCTTTTGTTCCTATTTTTGTGAATTCCATTTCATTTCTTCCTTTCTACTCGTACATGCTTTCCTCTGTCACCTTGACAATATCAATTTCAAATCAATACAAGACTTTTTAAACACTGTAGTCTCCTAATTCCATTATGCTAGTTATTCTTAGATCTATTGATTAATTGTCTTCAGGGTCACACCTTCCTACTTCTTAAATGCTTAGTTTTAGAAATATGCTAATATTGTGAATTTTACATTACTTGGTGTTTAATTTTGTTCTATTACATAGTTAATTATGATACATTAATATTTGATAATCATAGTTAATTGTGATAAATTTAATCATTTCAATTCTTACATGTAAGAGCTGTTAGTTTAGGTCCAAAGTAGCCTTTATTCTGGAGTTAATACACTGTACAAAGGCTATCCTCTCTATCTCAGCCTTAAGTGTTATGAAGCTTTCTCTTTGTATCTGGTACAGCATAAGTCTGGCTAACCTGCTCTTTCATCCAAAAATATTTGGCACATTTCTTTCTGGAATTGTTTTCCCTCATATGTGCAGATCAGCACTTAGCCATGTTCTCTAGATCTTTGGAAACTCTTGTTTTGGGGTTGCTCCTTTCTCTCCAGTAATTTGCCCACAAACAGTATTTCAGCCTGCTAGAACCTCACCAATGCCTCTTGATTTTAAGCAAATCACCTGGCTCTTTGCCTTCCTGTTTTCTGGCCACTTGAGTAAGTTAGGGTACTAGCAGATCCAATTCTTGTGATTTTCATCTCAAAGTTCACAGTTCCAAATTTCCTTTGCTTGGAAACTGTTACATCATATTTCATTTGATTTTTCTAGTTGTTCAGTTAAAGGATAAATTCAGGCATTGTTAATCCATCATGACTAGAAACATAAAGGCTCCAAATGATTCTAATCTTTTCAACCGTAGATATATGGTACAAATAAAAATGGCCCATCTTCATAATGATCTTTTCATGTTGTCTTTTTGTATTAACTTGTTTACCATATGTAAGCATCTTTTTCTTTTATTTTATGTAAACCTTTGATGTAAAAAAAGGGAAGAACACATGTAAACGGGAACTACAGAACTCTTTTTATCGATAACAACTTTCCAAATTACCACCTGTTGAGGTTCCTTTAATTTTATAAGTGTACGTTGAACATACCTTAAGATGTGTGATTTATTCTTTTAAAATTTTAACATAAGCAAGATTGAAATTTCCTTGTTATCACAACAAAAGAAGATTCGCTGAAAACAAGAAGGAAGAAAACAAAAGCATAATGAAACACATGGTTTACAAAGGATGATATAGACAGATTAAATTAGATAAATGATAGATAGGTAGATGATAGATAGATAGATAGACAGACAGACAGACAGACAGACAGACAGACAGACAGACAGACAGACAGACAGACAGACAGACAGACAGACAGATAGATAGATAGATAGATAGATAGATAGATAGATAGATAGATAGATGATAGATATAGATGCAGATTTTTCTAACCATAATATGCTCATGGTGTGTAACAGAGCTGTCTGTCTCACTGTCCAGACTCTGGCTGTTCTTAAATCCTCTGTGCCACCCAGAAACACACTTTGAACATCCTCAAACCGTCCTGGTACCTGACTTACTTAATATCTTCACACCTAATTCTACTTCTTAAACTTTGCATAAAGAGAAGCTGAAGGGGATAGTGACATCTGACACAAAGAAATATTAAGGCTTACTAACAAAATCTTAAAATAAGAGAATCTAATCCATTTCTTTATTAATTTACAATAATAATATACATTTTCTGTAAACAAAAATTATTTTCATATACCATACAGTTTCATTATCTTGTAATGCCTCTTGCTTAATGTTAGAAATAGGATCGCTTCATAATAATCAAGATCATTGACCACATTAATATTTGATAATCATTGTTTCTTTTCCAAATATCTACAATGTATCAAAAAAGAAAGCAGTAGCATGTTTACATCTAAGAATTAAAATATAATTATAAAAAAACACTGGATCTTAATAGAAATATTGAATTAACCTGCTCTTGGTGCTGTTTGCCTATTAAGAGTAATTACCATAGTCCATTTGCTGCTGTACCAAATTGCCACAAATTGTGGTATTTCAAATAATACCTACACATTATCTCAGAATATTGTAGGTCAGAAGTCTGAATTGACTAATCTCACTCCTCTGTTCCAATTGACAGAGGACTAGAATCAAGCTGTTAGCAGATCTAGGCTCTTACCGGGAGAGAGGAATATGCTGAGTGGAGTCTAAGAGAATCCACTTAGAATTCACTGGTTCAGATTGTTATAAAGGTTTAGTTCTTGTGGTTTATGGGCTGTGGTTCCTCTCCTTATTTGTTCTTCATTGGAAGCTTCCTCCCCTTAATAAAGCCACCTGCATTCGTTGTCCCATGGCCTCTCCATCTTCAGACCAGAAGGTAATTGGTGTTCCATCCTTTCATGTTTGGGAACCCTGGCCTACTCTGCTGCAGCTCTTCTGTCCAGTGAGCTAGAGACAGTTCACACTTTCTGATGATCACGTGGTTAAATGTGGACTCCTTGGACAATCTAAGGAAATTTCCTTATTTGAAGGTCTGTCATTTTAATTATATTGGCCAGGTGTGTCTTTTATGTAAAGTAATATATTCCTGGATTACAGAAAATAGAATTTAGACTTCTTTTTTTAGGGAGAGGAAGCAATGGGCAAAGTATATTTTGCTTGATCTAAGCAAACACACTCTTTGGCTTGTTCTAAAACATTGCATATGTTAAAGTCTGAGCAGTCACAGGAGGACACAAGGACAATGAAGATCATTGTATTCACAGGTCATAGAAAGAAGGTCACTCAGTGTCACATAGGGTCACAGAAGAAACCCTGAGTTGTGATCTGACAGCAGAAGACAGAACAAGACTAATCTAGACTAGAATCTTTACTAGGATTTTAGCAAGGAGGTCAGGACAGGATTGGCTGCTTCTAATAATTTATGCAAGTTTAAGGCTACATGGGGCTTTCTAGTGACCTGGCCTCATTCCTGGGATGATGTAGAGCAGGAAAATAAAGTGCAGTAGATCAGGTGATGGTTGAGGCTAGACTTGGAATTGGTTGGGCTGCATGTGAGAGACATGTTCCTAGGCAAGTTGTTATTACCTTTGGAAAACAACTATCCTGGAAGGGGAAATTCCTCCACAATGGGAAAAGTTCCCAACTATGAGAGCATTAAGAATCCAGGCAAAGGAAAATATACATAATATAACTTGTCTTGTGACAAATACATGTCAAGGAGACAATACATACTTAAAGAAAACACAGAAGAGTGAGTTCAGAATGAACATTCTCCATTCTGTGTGTACAGATAAGACTGTTAACCATTACTTCTTACCATCCTTCCAAAGTAGTGGGGCCTTAACCCAATGCCCAAGAGAAAAATGGCTAAATTTTAGTATGTTTTATAACTGCATGCCTTCTGGAGGGCTTGGAGTCTAATGTTGCACTGTTCTTGAATTATCAAACGCAAAATATTATGGACATGAAAGAATCAGAAACTTGGAACTATTGTGTCCCTACTAAGCCCTGTGTACTACACTCATACTTTTCATGCACCTTATGTAGCTGTCTTTTGCCTGGTTTCACTTGCTTAATGGTAAGTGTGGCCAGAGCTCCTGCCTTGCAAGCACAAGGTCCTGAGTCCAATTCTTGGTTAAAAAAAAGCAAGTGTGACAGTCTTCACTTAGGCTCCTCAAATGTATTGGTAAACTTTGCTATCTTGGAACAAGATACTTGACACCCACAATAAAAGAAAAGGTGGATATGGCTCTTTTGTAAAATTAATTTCACTGAGAAACAAATAGCAATGAAACAGCTTCAAAATAGATTAGTAGGACAGTTTCAATAATACATTGCATATTGTTGTTTTCATAGTGGTTATTCATAGTACAGGATGCAGACATGATATTCCATCCAAACGCTATCAGTACAAATCTATCTTCTCATTGAATGAAGAGAAAGTAGCTGTATGTCTATCTTAACTATTTTGTATATACAGATACAAAACAGTCCTTCATTTTTGTTTATCCCCATTTTTGTTTATTTTTATCAGAGATGAGTATTTCCTTGCCATTTAAATATTGTAGATGCATGAATTCAGGAAAATAATCTAATATAGTCCAGTAGTTCATAATAGTATTGGGTTATCTGTAGGACAGGCAATGTCAGAAGTTGTTGACTTGAGCCTTTTACAGTTCAACATAGTAATATGGCTTTACTTTTATACTTCATTTTTATACTTTTTCCACTATAGTCTCTCTAGTGTAATAACTCAAAAGAAGAAATAAAAACAGAATGGTATAACATGATTAAAAGGAAAGCAAGAACTTAAGGATTAAACAATTAAGAGAGGGCAAGGAGAAAAGCTAGGAAAGATCCTGAGAATCTTCAGCAAGTTTTTGAAAGTAGCAGTTAATTGGCAGAATTCTCACTCAGACTAACTATATATGCTGATACCTGTGAACTAAGAAAACGCACTGAAGATAGCATTGTGTAATAGTAGGGTCGTGGTTGGAGTGCCTGTCATTCTGGTCTTCTAAATACATACTGCTTGCTGTGTCATATGAATGACTGCCATACTATCTCTCAAGTAAATGTTTGTTTTTTTGTTAAAAAAGGGTAATAAATGAAAATAAGAGACAAGGAAAAAACTCATAGGACTGTCCTGGTACAATGCTGTATATGGTTAGATTTCTAAATTTCTGTGTAAATATATGTAATTGTTTATTACTATTTTTAATATTTTTAATTTTTTTCTCCATATTCTGTAGAGACTTAAAGTTTACCATATCAATACCTGATGGAAAATACCTGTTCCATGTTATGCCTAAGATATTTGATATGCAGACAGACAGTGAGGGTAAGCTCAAGTGCCTATGGTATAGGGTAAATTAAGCTTCTCTTCTGGTGGATATGGCTCTTAAGGAAAAGTTTAGCCCATGACCAGTTGATTCCATGGCAGAAAAACATGGAAGAAGAGTTACTAAAAGAGATGTGCTGTGTACGTGGCAACCAAAAGGCAGAAAGCTGGCATAAGAGCTGGAGAGCCAGGCACCCTTCCAATGGCATGACCTCAGTGACCTGCTACCTCCGAACAGTATTCAGCTATGACTCAGTAATAGATTAATCCACTAATGAGGGTAGTGCCCCATAGCTCAGTTGCCTTCTACAAGTGCCACTTGTGAATGTAAGAGTCTTTTAGGTGATATTATAGATCTCAAACATAATAAGACCACGAGCTGATAGCAAAACAGCAGCCTCTTTTGAGTTTCTCCTCAGTTATTCAGTAATAAATATCTGACATCACGTTGTTACTGGTTATTGGGAAACACAGTGTACCAAGAATCTAAAATCCTTGCTTCTTTTTAAGCAGATTTTGTTCATCACATGCTTTTCAGTGCGTTTAGGGATTACTATTATATTATTTGGAATTTATGACTGAATCACTTAATACAAGATGAAAAAAATGAAGGAGAAATTATCTTTTCTTATGTGTATTTTTTTCTCTGATACAGAATACAAATTGACTGAAAGTTAAACATTTTTACACTTGATACTACCTACTTTTGCCCTTATCAGATATTTTATGGTCCTGAAGAATTTTCTCTGAAGCTTAGTTAAATACCCAAAACTTCAATAGAAGGACTTGCCTACTCACTTATGTCTTAAGATGCATATAAAACTCTAGCAAACAAAGCTAATAGTGTTTATAAAAGTTAATTTTGAATGTTGAAGTCAGGGTGATGATCAACAGCAGGATGCTTCTGGCTTCAGGAGCTATAAAATTAGCTAGGTAATGACGTATTTTCGGCTGATTTTTTTTTTCCCTACGACATCTGCTATCATTTGAAAACTGTCCAGTATGACTATCCAAGACAGATGAGAACAGCATGGAGGATATCAGATTGGCTCATGTTTAACCAATATTTGCTTTTTCTGGATAAGCCTTTCTGCAGAAAAAGGTTGCCTTTTATGGCTAAGGCTTGGTGTTTTTCCTTAATCAACGGTGAGCAATGACAGATAAAAGCAAGTTTGGCATCAGGGAAAAGGCGCTGCTTACATGAAGCAAAGGCTCCAGGTTGCTGCTTCTGCTTCACGCTGCCTTGATGCTCCCATGTTGTGTGATTAAATACTTGGTGGGACACAGAAGCTACCAGCTGGCCATGGTTTGACACCCTTATTAATCTTGAGAAATGTTCCCACTTTCATCCAATTAAAAAGTTTTGGGAAAGCCCCTGTGCCATGTGGCTGTGTTGCTTCCAAATGATAATGCCAGCTGGCAAGAGTTTATTCATTAATTAGCCTGAGTCTTCCAGGATAACTCCTATTTTTATTAACTTGTCTGAATGCTTCTGGATAACTGTTTGTTGTGATTTCATCAATGAAAGCTTATCATTGAAAAGTGAATTCTGCCTCATGCAATACCTAAGAAATAATGGAACTCAGTGTATACCTCCCCAATCTCAGGACTCAAGTCTGGTATCTTCTATGATTAATTTTCCTTTGAAGGCTATCCATAAACTGCAATCCATGGTATTCAGCTAGTTGACTGGAATATGTGACTTT
Source organism: Ctenomys sociabilis (assembly GCA_004027165.1). Taxonomy (NCBI): domain Eukaryota; kingdom Metazoa; phylum Chordata; class Mammalia; order Rodentia; family Ctenomyidae; genus Ctenomys; species Ctenomys sociabilis. The sequence continues at coordinate 12,888 of PVKA01008099.1, read as the reverse complement.
CCCAGTGTCATGAACACCAGCTGTGCTCCAATAACTGACAAAAAAAGAACATGGAGTTCTCAGGCCTGAAGGTTTATCCCTTCATGTACAAGATGTAGCACTGGGGAGGTAGCTCAATGGTCTAAGCACCTACCTGGCAAGCACAAGGACCCACGTTTGATCTAGGGTATGTGCAGATATTGGTTCTTTAAAGACTGAAAATGATCACCTGTCTTTCCAGAGCTCATAGCCTTCTAGGCATTAGACAAGCAAACAGACAAATCCAGCAGCAAGTTCTGTAATCAAAATTTGCACAACTACTGAAAAGCGATGGGAGCAAGTCTGGAGAAAACAGCTTTCAGTTGAATCTTAAATATCAGAGCATTCACCAGACTTTAAAAGATAAGAAGTATTGGTCCATAAATGACCATCTATGTGAGTAAAAGAACAGAGGTAGCAAAAATGGATCAAATGAATAACTAGAGAAAGAAGGAGCTAGTTTATATGAAAGGTTCCCAATATTTGTAGCCTCAGAACACCTTTACATTCTTAACTATTACTAAAGATGCCAAATAAGTATGTTGGGTTTATAAAGGAGTATTTATTATATGTTAAGTTAAATCAGAGTGTTGGAAATATTTATGTGTCAATTCACTTAAGAGAACATATGTGACATGATAACATAAATAACATTTTATGGAGATAATTTTATTCCTAAACCAAGAAAAAAGTAGCATTGTTCTATAATTTTGAATTGTGTTAAATACCTGGCTTAACAAACACAACTAAAGTTTTATATATGTTTTTACACTAAAGTAAATGAAATACGTTCTTTTAGGTCAACTATGTGGAAGTAATTGGGGCTTACATATACAGGTAGTTGGAAAAGTGATGAATTTTCCATCAGCCTTTACTGATAATTATGAATATTCCTCTTTAATATTACACACATGCTTTACAACTGGCAAATTTATCAAATATCTGTCACAGTAAAAAATCTAAAATTATGTTAATGGATATTTTATATTCAGTACATTAAAAATCTATTGGCCTTCCTCTACTGTGAATGGTCCAATATAAATGAACCTACACACAAATGGTTTTGTAACATATATTGGTAATTAGGAAGCTGTGGGTTAACTGACTTACACAGATCTTCCAAATATTAACATATTTGCTATGCAATACCAAATGTCATATCTGTTAATATTACCACTAATCTCATCATAAGTCTTTTAGTGTTAGAATGCTAACCTATGTGATGGATATTTTTTTACAATTCGAGTTTTTGTCTGCATACTTAGATTTTACTAACTGTTTTATCTAAAGTGACAAACCGAATCCAAATAACTATAGTTTGAGAGTCATTATGTCAAGTAAAAATGGAGCTACATGAAGAATATAGCTTTTGACCTAACTCGGTAATTGCTTTTTGTCATAAATATTCTTGTATTTGGTGAGCTGTAGAAGGATTTAATGTAGACTCCCTGCTGCACTGTCTGTTAAAATTATGGACACCAGGACTAAGATGAAATGAAATCATTTGCAATGTATTAATTCATCGAATCTGTATGGTTAAGGTGTCTTGAAACTGTTTGATTGACATTTGTATTTTAATAAAATAAAAATAAATTAAAAAATTAAAAAAAATAAAATTAAAAAAAAAAGAAATGAAATCAGTAATGTTTACTGTTTAATGGTGGATGAGATACTAGGCATCACTAGCTGCTCCCATCCCCTCACTGAAGATAAAACAGTAAGTGTCAATGAGACAAAGAATCAACATATAGAGAGAGCTCAGAAATCTGTGTTCAACACATAGGCTAAGTATTTTTAACCCAATACATATATATATATATATATTTTTTTTTTTTTGCAGTACCAGGGATTGCACTTGCCAGGCAATAGTAATATTTTTTAATTTACTAGTTATTTGGCAGTGCAAAAATGATACATTCATCCTAAACCATAAGTAAATATGTGATAAAATTGTTTAATAATTCATTATCCATAAAGAGTTGATGTAATATCAATTTGCATCACAATAATGACTAATATTTATTAAGTATTTAATGTGTGCTGGGCTCTCTGTTAGTCATTTTGTAAGCACTGGCATTTTATTCCTTATAGCAATAACATTAAATATCTTAGCCAGTGCCTCTGAGGTAAAGAGTTCTAGATGGTTTTCTATTGTGACATTCATATTTTCCACCCAAGTGACATGTAACTCTTCTACTTGGATTTAGAACCAGAACTAATTACATGGTTCCTAGTCTTGGCAATTGTTTCACTCAACTTTCAGGAAAGGCCAGAGCTTCAGCCACTATATATCACTCCAAAGGGCTGTTCCCTCTCAGGACCAGCCTCAGAGTAACAGTGCTGACTTTCAATGCTTCCAACACATTCCTTGATAGGAAAGTACAAAAATCTCAGGAATTTTTTGGAGTTTTTTGGGTTTTTTAATAGGTGACACTTTGCTGAGGTGTAAACAAATGTGGTTCAGTGATTCTTATCCATGCCCTAACCTACATCTTTTTGAAAGTGAAATCACATGTCATTTGCTCTGGCTTTTAGTAAATGACCATAGCTTTGTAAAGCTGCTACCCCTATGTTACACACTGTACTTCAGCTAAACAGCACTGTTAACATCATCCAAAGAAAAGGTGTATAAGGCAGAGCCTACAAAAGTTCCCAAAGCCGTTTCCGGCTATGTTCTCTGCGAGGGATCCTGAACAGTGTGACATAGGAATATGACAATATGTGTAGTACTGCCAACCATAGCAGCCCACCCACATCTTAGTATTTAGCCTTTCTGCTGCCTCTCTCTAGATGTGAGTGACCTCCCAGGAGTCTGCTCTCCATCTGCTCTCTGAATGTGAAGCCCACACTATGTGTTTCAAAGCCCCCCATAGCACAGTACTAGAACACCCAGCATGCCTGCCTCCAAATCACACTGTTATACTTGTCTCAGAATTATATTTCTAGGATATAGACATTTCCTCTCTGAGGCTAAGGACAAAGGAAAAAAACCTCACCTCAGACAAGGCAAAATTCTTGCTTACACATGGTCAAAGCTATACCCAAACCTTTTACTCTCAAACTCCACTCATAAGTCTTGCACTATCCACTGAGAAGAACAATGAGACAAAGCAAAACAAACAAATAAGTTTTTTGTTTATTGCAACCCTTTCTGTTTATGTTTATCCTATAAATAAACCTCTTTGCTAGGAGATTTTTCTGGCAAGCAACAATTATTCTCAATTTTTCAATAACACATTATGTAATCATCCTATGAAGTAAAAGTTTGAATACTAGCATCTTTAAAATGACTAGGGTTAATTACAAAATTTTTACCACCTAAAAACCAAGCTTCACATACTCTCTTTTCCATTGACCTAATTAATCAATCTCTAAAGGACTTTTTGGCTTGACTGTGAAGTTCAGGACATGTCACTGCTAATGAATAAATTAATGGCATAAGGGAATCAAAGTAAAAACTTGCATGAAATTAGTATCACACTACTCACTGCCATCAGGGAAAACTAACCAAATTCATGAAGAAATCTTCTGAAGACAGAATCAACTCTGGAAAAAATTTGCTTTCCTTTTCAAATCATTTTGGTGACATAGTGTTATCACTCTCATGCTGTTTCAAAACTATATCTAAGCCTTCACCAAGTGACTATTATAACATATATCACTTTAATATTTATTTTCCTTAAGAAATAAAACATGAACCAAAAGACTGCTATAAAATTTACTCCTTAAATAGTTTTTATTTATGTTCACTTTGTAATTGCTCTGGATATACCAGGGCTATTTCATGTGAACGGAGCTTCTTAAAGGAATCTTAGGCAAAAAGATTTCTCTAAAAGAGATTTAAATAAATAGAAATGGAAATAACAAATATAGTAAGGAAGTATTCACCTAGAAATAATCAGTACTGTATAATGTTATACTGCCCATATCCTGTGGCAATCATTTAATAATATATTATTGATTTCCCTTGGAAAATGCCATGGTAAGAAGACATTCCTTCAAAAACTTAGCAGACTTGGAAAAAAAAGGATATCAAGAAACAACCAAAGATTCAAATAGCAAGCATTATTAGGGCTACTTTCCTCTCTCTCTCTCTCTCTCTCTCACTTCCTTCCATGTTTTATGTGTATTATTCATTATAATTGAGACAATATTTATTTCCTTGTTGATTTTCCATCTATAAAAGGATTGCTTCACAGTATTGTTGACATAAAAAGCATTTGAAAAAATAAGTTTAAATATCTGCTAAATGCAAATGTCCCCGAATCGGCTGGTCTGTCATGTCTAATAATCACAAAGCAGAGCAAATTAACATATTATAATTTAATCATGTGACTGTAGAATTTATTATACTTAAAAAAATCAAAGGTGATGCTTGCATATCTTGCAAACCTGCTATTGGAAATAGTGCCAATTTTGATATCCAGAAATCTCTTATAAAGAAAATCTATTTTTGTATCTTTTTACATAAAAAATATAATTCCATGCAAAGGTTTACATTTTGGAAAGTACTGCATTATATTTTATCACATAAGAAAACTCTCCAGCAAATTCTGTTTCTGTGAGTTGGCTGTTAGGAGACTCAGAACTCCAATCTGACATTCATTTCTTACAGGATAGGGCAATATAGACTTCAACAATATATGTAACTCCAGATTCTGTGGCTTTAAATCTGAAAATAGACCTAACCTAGGGATAGGCAGGAGAGGATGTCTAGGTGTTCTCTTTCTTTCTTTCTTTCTTTTCTTCTTTCTCTTTGAGATAGGGCCTCACTATACAATTCAGGCTGGGCTTGAGCTCATTTTGTTACCCAAGCTGGTATCAAGATCAAAATGATCCTCCTGCATCAGCCTCTGAGTTCTGGGATTACAGGCATGTGCCACCAATACTAGAGCATGACTGGGTATTTCTGACTGCATTCAATCTTCAAGTCTTCCTCAGTAGGCCTGAGCATAAGCATAACAGATATCTTCATTTAAAAATTAAATAATAAATGCAAACAAACAGAAATTAAATAAAAAGTCATGCAGAGAAGCTCGGTTTGGGACCTGGCTGTGGAACTTCACCAGAGAGACTTGGCTTGGGATCTTGTGGGGAACACCCTGTAGCATGGCTAGGTGCAAGACCGAGTTAGCTAACCAAGAGCAGAACTACTTGCCAGCAGGGCACAATAGGTTCACTTCCATGGTTTGCTGCAGGAAGAAGCAAAGAACAGCAGTTAGACCCAAGACTGGCTCAGCTGGTTAAGTTTGAGTTCAGTAGATCATGACCCAGTGATCTGAGATGTACTGCTGGCCCCAGTGGGGCCAGACACAGACCCACAGGAGCATCCTCTCAAAACAGAGTGGCAACAAGTAACTTGGGTGAACTACTCTACCTGGAAGACTCCAGATACATCAAGGGGAGGTGACCAGACGGAACTTAGGAAAAATAATTTGAATACAAATTACCAATTTAATATCTCTTTACCTATACACTCATAAGGTTTGTTCTTACAGCCTCAAATACAAACCCATTAGTTGCAAAAATGTGTCAGTTGCTAAAACTGATTGTCCATTACTAGTTTGTTAATTGTATTATGGTAAATAGAAAACAAAGTCAACTACATGTTCTTTCTTCTGTAATAATAGCAGGAGGCACTTGAATAATAACCTCTTCAAGGCCATATACTGAAGAACAAAGGACAGTGACAAACTGAAACCACTATCTCACTTTCAGTCAATACAGAGGGTAAAATCTTAGGACACACACAAAACAAAAATCCCTCACACAGAAGTAATACAGAAGAGTCTAAAGAACAGACTCCTTACAGAGAAGCTGTGATCACAGTGACACAGCTAACTACTGTCACAATTATTAAAAGGTATCAAATAAATCAAAACAAAAAGTACTCTGTGAAATAGAAAGTTACCAAGAGAAGGAGCAAAATGCAGCCTCAGGATCCGAGCCCACCCAAAATAAAGGCAGAAGACACTAGCATAGAAGAAATTGGAAGTCACATACCTGAAATCTCTGAAACAATAGCATTTGAAGAACAACTGTAGAAAGGTATGGAGGCATTTAGATCACAAATAATAGCATCTGAAGTAAAGAAACAACTGCAGAGGGTTCAGAGGAAATCAGATGAAAAATAATCTCCCAAGTAAAGAAAGGAATGATAACTATAATGAAAGAATTACTAAGTATTTCTAAAGAAGACAAGGATTAAAAAATATAGAATAGAAAAAAAGGAAGGAAACCTTGAATGATTAATGTAGAAAAGAAACAGATCACATGAAGCAGATTCAAAGAGATATTCACGAAAATAAAAATTCAATTAAAAGTTGACACAACTGTCTGAATGAAAGTGAAGATAAACTTTCAGACCTTGAAGATAATGTTTCAGCTAGTGAAAAGGTAAGGAAAGATCTCTTAAAGACAACAAAGATCTAGTGGCCGGGGAGATGGCTCAGTAGAATAAGTGCTTGCCTGGCAACTGCAAGGGCCTAAGTTCAATCCCTGGTTCTGTAAAAAAAAATATCCAACAAAAATAATGCAACAGTTACAACAGTTAAAAATGATAAGAAAAAAATATGGGCAGAAGTAATATGGGGAAACAATCTGACATTCAGGTAACCGAGGCATAAAGAACTCCAAATAATAACCTACTTCCAGGCATATAATAATCAACATCCCAGAAATTCAGCACAAGAACACCAAACTAAAGGCTGCTAGAGAAAAGAAACAGACCACATTTAAAGAAAAATTCATCAGAATAATGGCAGATTTCCCCTCACAAACCATGAAGGCAAGAAGAACATGGAGCAAAGTATTACAAGCACTACAAGAAAACAAATTAAAATCGAGACTGATATACCCTACAAAACTCTCCTTTAAGTTTCATGGAGCAGAGAAATACTTCCATGACAAAGAACAACTAAATAAACTCATGATGACCAAGCCAACTCTATACTGAATACTAAAAGATATTCTAGAAAGTGATCAAAATGACCACAGTTCCAAGAAGGATTATGGAAAGAACCCAATAAATATGCAAATAATTAAACACAGGACAAAATAAGTAACCAGCAGCAGGAAAATAACATGATACATAAGTTAATATGTATCAATTATAACCATCAATGTAAATGCACTCAATTCACTGATTAAAAGAAGTAGACTGGCAGAGTGGATTAAGAAACAAAATTCAGGGGCCCATGAGATAGCTCAGCAGACTAAATTGCCTACTTAGGTATAGTACAACAGCCAGGGATCATTCCCTGGCCTGTTGTGCCAACCCCGGCTCTGGGGCACAATGAGATGGGGATTGAGCCTGGGCATGGTGGTGCCCATCTGTAATCCCACGACTTGGGATGCTGAAAACAGGAGAATCACAACAAGTCTGATCTATGTAGTAAGACCCTGTAGACCCTGTTCTAAACATAATCATTTTTTTTAAAAAAGAAACAAACAAAATCCCACAATATCCTGTATATAAGAAACACATTTAACTAATAGAGAAATTCATACACTGATAACCAAAGATGTTGAAAACAATACTATGTGCTCCACAACCTCAGAAAAAAGCACAAATAGCAATCCTGTTCACAGATAATCTGAACTTTGAACCAAAGATGATCAAAAGAAATAAAAAAGGTCACTATATACTAGTTAGGAGGAAAAATTCAAGATGAAGATATACAAAATATGGGAGCACTAGTTGTGTAAGACAAATTTTAATGGATGTGAAAATTCTAATATCCAATACCACAGTCTTGATAGAGGACCTTGAAACCCCCTTATCTCAAAAATATAGGTCAAGCAGACAACAAATTACAAAGAGTTAGCAGAACAGAACATCACCTTCAAACAAACAGACATGATGGACATATATGAAGTGCTCCACCCAATAATATTTGAATACAAATTATTTTCATCTGTACATGGAACATTTTCTAAAATAGACCACATAATAGTGCATAGGTCATGCTTAAGTATATGCAGGAAAACAGAAATTATCCCATGCATATTATCTTACCACAGTGCCATGAAACTGGAAATTAGCAACAAAAGAAACTACAAAAACCCCATAAACATATGAAAATTAAATAACATGTTACTCATCAATCAATGGGTTACAAGTGAACCTAAACAAGAAATTAAACAATATCTACAACCCAACAAAAATTTACACACATCTTACAAGAATTCATGGCATGCAATGAAAGCAGTTCTTAGAGGGAAATTTATAGCAATGAACCTATTTTAGGAAAATAGATTCATAGCACCTAAATTTATAGGAATGAATTCTATTTTGGGAAAATAGAATGAGAACAAGTAAATATCCTAATGCTGAACTTCAAACTTTTAGTAACAGAAAAGCAAACCAAGGCCAAAGCCAAAATTGGAGAAAATCATAAAGATTAGAGCATAAAGTAATGCAACTGAGATAAAACAATAAAAAGAATTAATGAACTTGGTTTTGAAGGACTAAATTAATTTGATAAACCCTAGCTAACACCATCAAAAAAAGTAAAGAAAAAAACTAAAATTCAAGCAATAAGAAATTAAAAGGGTGAAATTACTACAGATCCTGTGGAAATTCAGAAGACCATTAGTAGCTACTTTATTTATTTTATTTTATTTTATTTTATTTTATTTTATTTTATTTTGCGGAACTGGGGATTGAACTCAGGCCCTTGCACTTCCAGGGAAGCGCTTATTTTACTGAGCCATCTCCCCGGCCCACTACTTTAAAAATCTTTATTCTCACAGAATCAAAGTCACAAAAGAAATGGATGGATTCATAAAGAGGTACAAATTACCAAAAATGAATCAAAAAGATATAGAAATTCTGAATAACTGAATATCAGCCAATAAAATTGAAAGTGTAATTAAAAAAAAACAAAACAACTTAGCAACAAGGAAAACCCTGGTCCTGATGGATTCATGTCTGAATTCTACATGGAATTTAGAGAAAATTTAATCCCAATCTACCTGGAACTCTTCAATGAAATTCAAAAGGAAGTAAAACTCCCAAAATCATTACTGGAGGCAACAATTATATCAAAACCAGGGAAAGATTTAGAGAAAAAAGAGAATTACAGAACAGTCTCCCTCATAAATATAGATGCAAATATCTTCAATAAAATATGAGCAAATAGAATACAGAAAATCATCAAGAAGATTATACATCATGATCAGGTAAGATACCAAGGACAGTTCAACATGTGCAAATCTATAAAAGCAATACACTACATCAATAGGGCCAAAACCAAAAACCACATGATCATCTCGGTTAATGTAGAAAAGGCTTTTGACAAAGTCCAACTCATTCATCATCAAAGACATACAGAAAATTGGAATAGATAGCCTATACGTCAACCTGATAAAAGCCATCTATGACAGTCCAACACATCACCTAATTCCAAATGAAAAACTTGAAGGTTTTACTCTCAGATCTGGTAAAAGGCAAGGATATCCCCTATTACCACTCCTATTCAATATATTTCTGGATTCGTTAGCTACAGCCATTAGATAAGAGAGAGAAATGAAAAAATAAAAATATGTAAAGAAGAAAATTTGCAGATGACATGATACTCTATTTGGAAAAAACAGCTCCACCAAGAATCTCCAAGAATTGATCAACATATTCAGTAGATTAGCAGGTTACAAAGTCAGTACTCAAATATCAATAGTATTCCTCTACAGATAGCAAACACACTAAGAGAGGAATTAGAGAAACAAAACCCTTCACAATGGCATCCAAAAAATGAAATATTTAGGAATTAGTTGAACTGAAGAAGTAAAAGATCTGTAAAATGAAAATTACAGTACTGTGCAAAAAGAGATGTAAGAGGATTTCAGAAAATGGAAAGATATTTCATGCTCCTGGATAGGAAGAACCAACATTGTGAAAATGGTTATATTCCCCAAACTATTAAGAGACTTAATAAAATCCCTATTGAAATACCACCATCATACCTTATAGATCTAGAAAAATCATTCCTAAAATTTATTTGGAGCTGGAAAGACCTAAAATAAGAAAGACAATCCTGGGCAAAAAAAAGGCAAGGCAGGAAGCATTACAATCTCTGAATTGAAATTATACAACAATAGTACTTTGAAAAAAATCACCATGGTATTGGCAAAAAAATAAATAAAACAGACCCGAGGATCAATGGAACAGATTAGAAGATACAGATACAAATGCACATGCTCAGCCTTATTATCACTGGCAAAGGGTCCAAACATGCTTCTTGGAAGGAAAGCCTCTTAATCAAATGGTGCTGGAAAGCTGTCTCTCCACATGCCAAAAAAAATAAAAATTGAGCTAGGTCTATTGTCATCCACTAAACTAAAGTCAAAATGAATTAAATATCTAAACATTAAAACAGAAACCCTAAATCTCCTGCAGAGACAGGATCTTGAAAGACATAGAGGTAGGTGAACAGTTCAGTGATAGCCCATTTTGACAAAAATCGAACTGCACCGGAAATACCTCAAAGAATCAACAACTGGGAGCTTCTTTTATTGAAAAGTTTCTGCATGTCAAAAGAAATCACAAACAGAATGAAAGACTGTCCACAAATTTGGAAAAACTTCTTAACCAGTAATCACTCCGAGAAAGGCCTTCTATCTAGCATATATAAAGAACAAAAAGAACATTAGGGCCCCCAAATTTAGAGACACAATCAGAAACTGGGCATTTTAAATGAACAGACACTTCTCAGTGTAACAAATTCAAAAGAAAATAAATACCTGAAACAATGCTTCACATCACTGGCCATTTGAGAAATGCAAAGTAAAACAACACTGAGGTAACACCACTGAAAGAATGGCTATCATAAAGAAATCGATTAATAACAAATGCTGGAAAGGCTGTGGGGAAAAAGGGAACTCTTTTCTACTGCTGTGAGAATGTAGACTGGTACAACCACTACGGAAATCCATATAGAGACTCCCCAAAAATTTAGGACTGGAAATCTCATTTAATCCAGCTATTCCCCTTCAAGGTGTTTTCCCAAAACAACTGAAAAAATCATGTCATAGTGATACATTGCACCCATGTTTATAGTATCACAATTTGTCGTAACCAAATCTTGGAGATAATTAGAATGCCCATCATCTGAGGAATGGATGGAAAATATGTGGTATTTTTATACAATGAAGTATTGCTCAACTATCAATAAAGTCAAGCTTGCTGCCTCATAGGTAACTGGATGCAGCTAGAGGCTACATTCATAAGTGAAGTAAATCGGACCCACATGTGTAAATATCATATTATCTCCCTAGTGTAAGAACCCAAAAGTAGATATAAAACCTGAAAAGTATAGTAGATGTAAAACAGAAAGAAATGGAACTTAAGGATTAAACAACAAAGATGAGAGAAAGGAGAAAAGATGGGAAATAAGGAAGGGTAAAAAAACATGCAAGTATATATACAGGATGGTTGAGATGATAATACTAACAATTTCCATCAGTTTTTTTTTAATAACAGTTAATGTTTCAAATTTTCACCTTCACTAACTCTGTGTGCTGATATTTACAATCTAAGCAACTACATCAAGGAAAGCTGTGTGTAATACAAAAATCATGCTTGAATATCTGTCATCTTGGTCTCATAAATGTCATTTACTCGACCATTTCTAGTGTCACATCAATTATTACTATATTTTCTTTAAAATAAAGTTTTAAGGGCCAGGGAGATAGCACAGTAGGATAAGCACTTGCGTGGTAAACGCAAAGTCCTAAATTCAATCCTTCATACCACAAAAGTAATTAATTAAATAATAAATAAAATAAAATAAAGTTTTGAAAATGTAACAGAAAATAGAGACAAGAATGAAAATTTAAGTTTCTTAAAAGCAAGCAGTAATATTCAATCTTATATTCAATCTTAAAAACTATATCTGTTAATCTGAGCAACAGATTGGAGATAAAATAGATACCAACCATTGTTAATCAGCTATTCTTTAGCTCAGTGAACTATAACACCTACTTAGGCAGAGCACAGGGGCTGAGGTTTGATTCCTTGCCTGACATGCTAGCCCCAACCCCGGGGCAAACTGAGAAAGTGTCTGAGACTGGGCGTGGTGGCACATGCATGTAATCCCAGGTCTTGGGAGGTTGACTAAAGAAGAATCACTACAAGTCTGATCTATGTAGTGAGATCCTATAGACCCTGAACTAAATGCAAATAAAATAAAATGAAACAAAACAAAACAAAACAAAATAAAATAAAATAATAAAATAAAATAAAATCAGCTATTTTTGTTTTGAAAATCTGTAACATACGTATTGTTGTATGTTAGCCTGTTTCTCATCTTTCTAATTTTTGTTCTTGTTTTTGATTTTACTCTTCAAAACTAAATTAAAGAAAGAAACTAAATTTAAAAAGTGAGTATTACTAGAAGATTTTCTTATAACACACTGGCTTTGGGTCCTACCTAGCCTATCTTTTCCCAGGTCTCTGGAGTCCTCCCTCTGCATCTTCTTCCACAAATCAGAAAACACAAGTCTTCAGCTGAATTTTTTTTCCTCATAATACTTGAAGTTATAAAATTTATTTCATATTTTTTCCTTAATGTGCTCTTTCTCAGTCTTCAGTCTTTTTCTCCATTTCCACGTATATATTTGTATGTCAAACTATTCCAACTTACTATCCTTTCAGAGGATGTCTAACCTATGAGGAAACTAACATGAAATTAACCAGGCTAACATATTGCTCATGAATGGTTCATAAGGGACTGAAGTCTTAGCTTGAGTTGGATTGGCAGTGCCTGTTGATGGCTCATGGATTGCAAAATCCTGCAAGTCTTAGAAGATTTATTATATGGCTCAGTGGAATAAGCACTTCCCTAGCAAGTGCAAGGGCCTGAGTTCAATCCC
>PVKA01008098.1:21239-74657 GCA_004027165.1 Ctenomys sociabilis | reverse complement strand
AAAAATGCAGAAAACTTGCACCGTAAAGTTTTTTTCCATTATTTGAATTAGTAATTGTTTTTGTGCAAGCACACATGCATTTTAAAACAAGGAATTTTATCAAATTTAATAAGAAAGAATTCAAAAAAGGAAAAAAGTACACAATTGTCAAACATAACCGTGTCCCACCATTTGTGGAGTGATTCCACATATCATAATCCCTGCCTACCTCCAAGGGACCGTGACTTTCTGAATTCTTGATGGCACCATTAAACAGCTGTGCAGCACTCATTGTGAAACAAAATGTTCAAGCAGGAATTGTGGAATTAACTGTGGAGAATATGAATTAGCTAACAGATTTATTCCTTATGCTGACATAATAAACAAATATTGATAGCTTCCTATGGTGTACTACATCCTAATTCATTGCCTCGTGACTCTCTCAGAGCTCCTTCATGTTCTCTGCCATGCTTCTAAATGGGAGATTCATCCTCTCCATCTCAGAATATTAGTCTGTTTACAGTCTTCAGATAGCGAACAGACTGTGTATCATTAAAGCAGCTTCATCACGGATTTCCCCGGAGATGATGTTGTCTTTTAATTTTTATATTCTTAACTTTTGAAAGTTTTGGAGAATGAAGAAAATAAATGGAGCATTTTAGTTATGAATAGTGTTATTTTCTTCTAATAACTTTTAGATTTCCAAATATATCTTGTTTGGATTAAAAATAAAAAGGCAAGTCTAAAGTAAAAGTAACTAAAGAAATTTTTTTATTTTCATTTTTGGTATTATACCTGAATATTTCCCCAATTATATAGCCAGTAGAAATGAAATAACAAGAGTTCAGGCCACTTTTCTACTTAGAGCAATGAAAGGGTTGAAAAAATGCTACAGTTTCCCTCAGAAACATTGTTAACTATGATTCAAATTGTCACATTTCCACATTGCAGAAAGGATTCACCACTACAAATATTTATCATATTGGTTATTCCTGTGACTGCATTTATATTTTATTTAACTCAGAATTGTTCTTTTGAAAATTGGTAGGCACACCACAAAGGGATAAAATGACACTAGAGACCGAAATGATGTATTCAAATCACAGAACAAGTCAGGTTGAGCAATAACGCTAGAGATGGAGCACACACACTTGCATTCTGACAAGCACAGTCTACTTGTATCTCAGAATACTAAAAATCTCACCGCAGAAGCATCATAACTGCTGTTCTCAGTTGCTTTTTGGTAGTCGAGATTCCCATACCAGTGTTTGGTATTGAATTTGTATTCTTTTTGGAGCCCACACTGGAATCACAAGAAATATTGTCCACTAATAATATTACAGATTTTACAGAATTGAGTTGAACACTATGATATTGGTTTTCATGTAAAATTCATAAGCATCTTGTGTTATAATGCTCTTGGTTCAAAATCTCATGATAGATATTTTGCTTTGTAAGAGATGACATTCAGGCCTTATACAGTAGAGTTATTTTAGTCACAGTTTGATTGGAACTCTAAAGTTCCTACACATATATAAATAATAACTTTATAAAGCATTAAGCTTATTTAAACTCCATTTTTATCTTCGCTGTAACTGTAAGAAGTAAAAAAACTGTTGATTCAGAAATATTCCATTGAACTCAGTAAGCTCATACATCATTTTGGAGTGACATACATTATAAATGGTTGTTTGACAATATGATGCAGGAAATAATCAATTACAATTTCCTCTCAAGGAAACAATTGAAATTCTGAATCCAATTGGCCATGTGTACTATGTTACTTAAGCCACAAAATAACAATAAATAATAAGATATTTGAGATCTTTGCATTTGTGAACCAAACTAAATATGATTTAATGTCATACACCCATAGTGGATATTAAGAAGGCAATTAAGTTCGGAATATTATAAGAAATATACAATAGCAATACTTAGATTTTGGCACAGAAAAACAATTGAAAATCTAGGTCTTCTGTATAGTATATTATTTAACAGTAGGTAAGCCATATAAGCTCTCTGAACTGTATGCTTATATCTTTATAAAATATGAACTTGAGCAACCCAGAGGGTTATTTGTAACAAAATATATAGTCATTGCAAACTATAACACATGTGTGTATCTAATTGTCTTATGTTATTAAATATAATATTAATATAAGTATATAAAATATTTAGTATCTTTTATATCTTCTATCAGCATGTATTTGTTCACTCCTATAAAATCTACCATTCAACCCTATGTACGTGGGAATCCAACAGAAGAGTTAAGGAGTAACCAAAAACAAATGGGATCAAACTTTACTCATACAAAACATCATTTATTAGCCAGAGACCCTTTATATACAGTATTTTACTAGGCTAAATTGTTCAAGTAGTCTTACCCTCAGAACATTTATATAAAATGAAAAAAACAATAAATCTTTATGTTTGTTCAATAGGCCAGAAATAAATATGATAGCACAGTTGCTCCCCAAGAAGTTTGGACTTACTATAAGTGTGCCCAACTAATGTTGATAAAGGTCACTGCTAGAATGCATCCATGATCAAACATTTGATCATGTGTTTGGGCCATAGTAGAGTAGAGGTTAGCTTAGTTTTCTTTGTAAGTTCATTTCTTACAAGATCACTGTCATCATAACAACTAAAGCTGTGTCCAAACACAGACTATCCCTATAATCATCCCAACTTCATCTCTTTAAGTGTCCTACTGGATAAGTACTTGATTATATAATTATTTTGTTCCTAAGGCTATATGTTCCTCATATCAGATAAGGATTATAATGTTTCAGGAGCTGGTTTGCTAATTGTAAAAATTATACTTCCTAATGCACACAAACACAAACCACACATACCTCATATGACAAAAAGTACAGCATTTTCAAATTGCATATATATCAATTGTTCAATTTTCCTTAATTTGACTTTTCTGCATGAATGAAACTAACACAGCAGTACCAAGTAGTTTTCTTAAATCAGATAACTATTGAGCTATCAAGATTTATCATTAATATTTGTAGTTTAGGATGCTATCAGAAGTTCTCTAAAATATACTTAATGCCCATGTATTTTATTTGTGTGAAAATTACGTTTAAAAACAAAATAAAATTGTTTCCATTTAATTGCAAGACAGTTTTAAGTCAATTATTTAAAGTAAAAGAATGTTCTAGGAGTTGGGGAGATGGCTCAGTGGAATAAGCGATTCCCTGGCAAGTGCAAGGGTCTGAGTTCAATTCCCAGTTCTGCAAAACAAACAAACAAACAAAAAACCAATGTTCTATACCATTTCAACATGTGATTGCATAATATGCTAAATTACTACAGGTAATTCATTGACATTTTATGCAAATTTTCAAATCTCTTTCTTAAAAGAGAAGGACAGGGGCAAATTATTGGTTAATAACTGTTCCTTAAAAATCAATTTTTTAAACAAACTAATTTTGCTATAGATCTTCAAGGACTGCTTTTTTTTTTTGTTATCTGTTGTGTTGGGATTCTAAGTCCTATAATCCCTTTTCTGTATATGTCCTATGATTTACACAAAAGAGAAAACATATTGTTTCCAGAATACTTTCATAACTTCCTAAAGCTATTTTGTATTACGGTCACTTACCTTCATGCTCTGGGGGGCTCTGGCTCTTTCTGTGTTCATGAAAGCTCCTATTAATCTCTTTAATTTTTTACTACTCTTTTATTACACAATCAGAATAATTCAAGTAAGGAGTTGTTGGACTTAAAAAAAACATAACAACTCATTCATGTTATCTTTAGTCTCTTAGGGACTGGGGAGATGGCTCAGTAAAATAAGCATTTCCCTAGCAAGCATAATTGCCTGAGTTCAATCCTAGGATCCGCAAAAAAAAAAAAAAAAAAAAAAAAAAAAAAAAAGACAGAAATATGACTAGCAATAAGAAAAAGAAAGACAGCTGGACAGCTGTAAAATAGGAGAGCAACAGCTATGTGATAAAACAAAGAAAACAACATAAGATTATTGGTAGGGATCAGTGAGAAAACAAGAGATAGTGCTAAAACTATTTAAAAACTCTTTATAAATAATGTTAGAAAACGCTAGAAAAATGGAAATCAATCAGACATACAAATAAATGGTGCATATAAAACTCCAAATAGCACTGAGAAAAGTAAATCCACAAAAAGGTATATAACAAACAAGATTCCATAAATTCAATACAAGAACAAGATATTAAAAGAATCTGGAGAAAAACAAATCAGATATAAAAGAAAGCCCATTGAAATCACAGCAGACTTCTCAACACAAATCCTCAAATCAAGGAGTGCTTGGAGTGAAGTGTTTCAAGACCTAAAAGAAAACAATATTCAAACTAGATGCAAATCTATCTCTTAAAATCAATGGAGAAATAAGATTCTTCCATGACGAAGAACAAAAGAAGAAACTTATGACAAATGACCCAAATCTATGGAATGCTGTGAAGGATATTTTAATGAGATAACAAAGATGAAAGACACATGAACACTGATAGAAAGAAGTTGCCAAGCAGGCAAACAATTAAAGAGAGGAGAAGGACAGGAAATAGACTGCAGGAAAACAACATGCAAAGTATAGAGCAATACATATTAGTCATAACTATCCATGTAAATGGTTTCAATTCACCAATCAGACAAAACAGTCTGGTAAAATGGATCAAGAACCAATACTTGACAATGTGTTGCATTCAAGAGAGATGTTTGAACACCAAAACGAATTCATAGACTGAAGGGTAAAGGATGTAAATCAATATTCAGTACCACAAGACCTCCCCTGGAATAACTATTCTGTTTTCAGACAATCTAAAATTTAAGCCAAAACTGATCAAAGGAGATAAAGAAGGTCACTACACACTGATTAAGGCAAAACTCCAAGAAACAGAAGTGACAACAATTGTAAATATTTATGCACTAAAATGCAAAAAACAAATATTGAAAGACATCAAAACTCAAATAACTAGCAAAACAATTGTAGTGAGTAACCTTAATACCCCACTCTTGCAAACACATTAATCACACAGACAAAAAAGAATGAAACATTAAAATTAAACAAAGCCTGCAAATAAATAGACTTTATAGTTGTCTGCAGAGTGTTCCATCCCAAAGCATCAGAATATAAATTCTTCTCAGCTGCACTTGGTATATTCTCCAAAATAGATCATTTATTATCTGACTAAACATTTTTAAGTAAATGTAAGGGGATTGAAATCATCCCAGGTATACTTTCTAACCATAATATTAAGAATCTTAAAATCAACAACAAATGCAATTAAGGAAAAAACATATAGGAATTAAACAAAGCTCTTCTAAACAACAAGTAGATCACAGAGGATATTAAAAATTATATACAAGTAAATGATAATGCTAATACAACATCTGGAAACTTCTCAGATGTAATAAAAGCAGAAAGCTGGTAGTACTCTCCTCACACATCAGGAAAACAGAATGAGTTCAAATAACCTAATGTTGAACCTCAAATTTATAGAAGAAGAAACAAATCAAAGCCAAAGTTCATATGGTGGAGGAATTTATACAGACAATAACAAATATTAGTGCAATAGTGAGTAAGAAAATAATGCAAAGAATCAAAGAATATAAAAATGGATTCTTTAAATGAATATATAAAGCTAATAACCATTAAACAACATCATCAAAAAGGGGACAAAGGAAAAGCAAATTCAAGCAGTTAGGAATGGAAAGTAAAAAATCACAACAGATCCCCCTGAAATCAAGAAGATCATCTGTATCTACTATGCAACCTATGTTCTAATAAGAAAGTAAACACATAAGTAAAAGACACATTCCTACATTTAAGCATATTGCCAAAATTTAATCAAAAGGGTACAAATTTCAAGATAACCTTATGTCAGCCAAGAAATTGAAAATGAAATTAAAAACTTACCAAAAAGGGAAATTCTGGGCCCTGATAGATTCACCTCTCAAGTCTACAAGCACTTTAGAGAAGTAAGGCCTCTAATACTGAAATTCTTCAAGGAAATTGAAAGGTAAGCAATATTTTTATTACTGCTAGTAGCAAATGTCACCATTAACATAGAGAAAAACATACCAAAAAGGAAAACTAGAATCCAATCCCCTGAATGAACATGAGTACAAAGTCTTCAATAAAATACTGGTAAACAGCAAACACCAAGGAATTATACAATAAGAGCAAGCAAGTTTCATCCCAGGTATACAAGGATGCTTCAGCATATTAAAATCAACAAATGTAATATACCATATTAACTGAACCAAAGACAAAAATAACATGATCATCTCAATATATGGAGATCAAGGGTTTGACAAAGTCCAACATCAATTCATGATAAAACCATGCAGAATATTGGAATAGATGAGTCTTTACTTCAATCTGATGAAGGCATCTATGAACAAATCTATAGTAAGACTATACTAAATGAATACAGCAATGTTCAGTATAACAACCACTGCTGAATAATTTTGTCTTATTTATTTATTTATTTATTTATTTACTTATTTATTTATTTATTTATTTATTTAATGGAACCTGGGTTTGAACTCAGGCTCTTGTGCTTGCCAGGGAAGTGCTTATTCAACAGAGCCATCTCTCCTGCCCCTTATTTTGTTGTTTTAATGTGTATATTTTCTCATGTCTTACCTATTTTCAAACTCTCTTCATTTTTTTTTCCGCAACACAATTGTCCTTTATTTATATCCCCATTTTTGTTTCATCTTGTCAGAGGGTGTTTCATTGCAGTCAGAGAAGCTATATTTGAAGAGGTCTTTAAAGGACCTTTTCATATTTGATGCCAGACCAAGATTGTAGGTACTTGAATTCAACAAAATAACCCGATATTGTCCAATAGTTCATACTAGTAGTGAGTTATCAGCACAACTGACAGTTATCTAAAGTTGTTGACTTGAGCCTTTTACAGCTCAACATGTTAATATAGCTTTACTTTTTATACATTATGGAAACACTTTTCTGCTGGATGGTTAAGACCGAGTTATAACAAGGCCTACATAACTAAAAATGTAATTTTTGCTTATATATATACAACATAGCAAGGGCAAACACTCAGTTAGTGGATGGAATGTGGACATGATGTCTTCTCTCAGCAGTGTTGATATATACTCACTTTAAAGGAAATTGAAATTAAAAATTAGTTGGCAATTGACGAAAAATAAAATGCTGCAGATCAGTATAATGAAATAAAAGATGCAGTCCAAACATACTCAGCCACCTTATCTTTGACAAAGGAGCCAAACATATTCACTGGATAAAAGATAGTGTATTTGATAAATGGTTCTGGAAAAACCAACTCTCCACATTCTGTAGAATAAATCTAGACCCATATTTATTACTATGTACTACACCAAAGTCAAACTGGATCAAAGATCTAAATTGTAAATGGAAACACTAAGTTCACTGGAAGGGAAATGGAAAACATAGATGTAGGCAGAGATGTCAGGAACAAAATCTAGACTGCATGAAAAATACTACAAAGAATCAACAAATGGGGTACCGTCTTACGAAAAAGATTTTCCAGAACAAAGAAATCGTGAACAGAGTGAAAAGACAATCCACAGAGTGAAAAATTTTTAAATTGTTCTCACAAAAAGTATTAAATCTAGAGTACGTAAAGAATTGAATACCCCCCCTGGCCCAATTCAAAGAGTCATACTAAAATTGGGCTTCTGAGATGAATAAATATTTCTCAAATGAATGGCAAACGAATCTATGAAAAACATATTTAGTATTATTAGTAATTGGAGAGCTGCAAAATGAAGCAACACTGAGATTTCATCTCACTGAAGAAAGAGTAGTTATCATCAAGAAATCAACCAATAGCAAATTCTAGAGGAGCTGTAGAGAAATAAAAGCCTTTTTCCACTGCTGCATGCAGTGTAGACTGGTACAACAACTATGGAAATTAATGTGGTATTTTCTTTAAAAAAAAAAAAAACAAACTGTAATTACAGGTCCCATTACACCCAGCTATTTACCTTCTGGGTATTTTCCAGAAGAATTAAAAACCTCATGTCACAGCAGTATATGTTCACCCATGTTTACAGCAACACAATTTGTAATAAATCAATCTTGAAATGAATGCAAATACCAATGAATGAATGAATCAGAACAACAGTGGTGTTTTTTTGGAGGGCTACAGTTTAGGGGCACAGTGCCTGTCCAGCAAGTGTGAGGTCCTCTCTCTATATAGATATAGATCTATCTGTCTATCTATCTATCTATCTATCTATCTATCTATCTATCTATCTATCTATCTAAGAGATAGTTAGACAACTAATTTATCTTAGTTCATTGAAAAGAGTGCTGTGTGATAATATTATTTGAATAAAAATTCATGCCTATATCTTCAACTCTAAAGAACTATGATGAAAATAATTATAATCAATATTTTGACTACTATTACTTTCCTACTAGCCTGTTTGCCCTCTCCGTTTTATTATTTTTATTTTTATATTAAAATAAAAAAGAAAAGAATACATATACAAATGAATAGATTCTGAGATATATAAGAACTACCAAAACTAAAGAAGACTTAAAATTATAAAAATATCCAACATCAGTTAATGAAATTAAAGATGTAAATTTAAAACTTACTGCTAATGAAAAGCCCAGGTCCTGATGAATTCATTCATGATTTCTACAAAAATATTTAGAGAATTTATAATGTCATACTTTTCAAACTCTTTAATGAAATTGAAAGGGAAGGAATACTACCAAAATCATTCATAGAAGCAAGAATTATTCTGATACCCGTACCAGAGAAAGGTTTAGCCAAAAATAATTAATTATAAGCCAATTTCCCCAATAGATGTGATAATCCTCAGTAAGATATTGGAAACAGAATGTAACAAATTATCAAGAAGATTATATAGCATAAGTAAGGAGGATTCACTCTAGGAATGTAGGGATGACTCAGCATATGCAAATGAACAAATGTAATACAGTATATCCACAGACCCAAGGGCAAAATTTCATGATCATTTATAGTTGTAGACAAAGTACTTGACAAAGTCCAACCCTAATGTATGATTAAAGAAATTTCTTACACAAAGTTGGAATATGTGTTCTATATCTCAATCTAATAAAAAACTATCTATGACAATGCAAAAACCAACACCATACTAAATTGTTAAAACTGAAAATTTCATTCTAAAACAAGGAACAAGGAAGGATATCCTGTATCACTAGTGATATTCATCATATTTCTGAAAATATAATCCACAATCATTAGGCAATAGAATGAAATAAAAGGAACAAAGATAGAAATGGAGGAAGTTAAATTATAATTTTTTTGCAAATGATATGATACTCTACGTAGATGACTCCACAAAAACTCCACCAAAAGACTTTTTAGATTCAATAACCCAATCTAGCATAGCTGGATACAAAGTCAACATTCAGAAATCTATAACATTCCTGTACACAAATAGCAAACTTATTGAGAAAAAAATTAGGGAAACTTCACCTTTCATTACAGCATCAAAGAAAAAAGAGAGAGAGAAAAAAATACTTAGGAATCAACATAACAAAAGCAGTAAAAAGAAAATAAAAGATCTTTACATTGCAAACTATATAGTACTCTGAAATAGGAGATCAGAGAACGGGAAGATAATACTTATTTTTAGGTATAAAGAAACAATATAATAAAAGTGGTCAAAGCCCAAAAATGTTACATAAATTTAACACAATCCTGATAGAAATAACAACAGTATTCCTCATAAAATTAGAAAAGACTGTCTTGTCTACAGCCATACCACCCTGAAGCTAAGCAGGGTCGGGCCTGGTTAGTACTTGGATGGGAGAAAAGACTGTCTTAAAACTTATTTGGAACCAATAAATTTGAGACCTAGAAAAATAAAAATAATTCTAGGCTACAAATGCAAGGCAGGCAATAGCACAATCTCCTAATTGAATTCATGCTGCAATATGATTTCAACATGCAATATTTCAATTTGCAATATTTCTGTGATAAAAACAGCATTGTACAAGCAGAAAAGTAAAATAAACAAACAAAAATCAAAAACAGAGTCAAGGACCAATGGAACTAATTAGAAGATGCAGAAACAATTCCAAAAATACTCAGCCAGCTTATCTTTGAGAAATGGTCCACACTCTTTTACAGAAAAGTAATAAATGATGCTAGGGGAATTGATTCTCTATGTTTTGAAGATTCCCCTGATGCACTACACTAAAATCAAAATGGATCAAAGATCTAAATATTAAAACACAAACACTAAATCTGCTGGAAGAGTGAATAGGGAAAACTTTTAAAATATAGCTGTAGGGAAGATTTTTCAACAAAAACCCAGGAAATATTACAAATAATTACCATATTATTAAGAAGCCTTATAGTACAAGGAATCACCAACAGACTGAAAAATCAACCCACAGTGTAGGTAAACATTTAGGCAGCTTTTCCTCAGACTAAAGAATAATACCAAAATATATAAAGAACTAAGAAAAAGTCAGAGCCCCAAATTTAAAGACTATGTCCAAAAGTAGGCATCTGACATAAATAGATGCTTCTATGATGAATTAAAAACAGCAAATACAACATCACTGACCATTCGAGAGATGCAAATTAAAGCAATACTAAGATTCCATATCACTACTTTGGCATATTTACAAGTCAGTCTTACATTGTAGCTACCTTGTTGCATTTTTGTTTCCCTTATAAATTACAAAGAATACTCAGGAACTGTCAGAAAAATGGATTGTGATAACACAGAATCAGCACATCCACGATGCCCATCCTCCTTCAAGCCATTATCATTTCTTTTCTGAATTATTTTAAGAGCCTTGTAGCTGTACTCATCTTTATATCTTTACTCCTTTTCAGTTTCAATGACAATAGCCAGAGTTGTCTTGTACAATTATATGGGGAGTGATGGCCTTTCTTTGGTCATTACTCATTGTGTTTTTATTTCACTTGTGAAAACAAACAAAGGACATACCGAGGCATCCACAGTCTCTAGCCAGGCCACAGGCCCTTTCCTCATGCACCCCTCACCTGTTCAGTTCTAGTCATACACACCACTAATTTGCTTTCACCTTTCCAGGAACACTGCTGCCTCAAGGTTTCTAAACTTATTTGTATCTCCATTTGGAATGTTCTTTACCCAGATATTCATGATTCTTTTCATAAATTCCTTCTTAATTTCATTCAAGGTAAGAAGTTTTATTTTATTAACGTATTCCTTGGACACTCCTAAATTTATACATCATGTAACACCATTCTTTTTCCCTACTTTGCCTCTTTTTCATGGAAGGGCCCCACCTATAAAATTTCTCAGTTAGCTTACCTTAGGGTCCTCCACTAGTAAGACCAGCACAGTTATACTCTTATGTTTGCTATGTTTACTTTTATATCCCAACATCTTGATAAAGAATGATATTTGGCACATACTTGATAATTATTTACTGCGTATATGAATGAATAAACAAATGAGTGAATGAGTTAATCTGGAAAATGCACATTTACATTAACAAATGAATTTTAATACACAAGAAGTAATAGGAGTCTTATTTTAATGTTGGGAGATGCTACCTAGGTGAGGATTGTTCTAAGTTTGGTCTGATATAAAATGCTAATCATCTTTTTTTATCTGACCTACTCTCTTGGCCAATTTGAGAAAGACAATAGCTTTTGTGCAAACTTTGACAGAATAGTTTGTAAGCTCCTCGGTTTTCATTGTTCAGCTCTATTTTTTCCAGTAGCTAAAGTGATTAAGAGTTGTTATCGTCCTGTTAACCTGATGAGGTTGCTGACTTAGAGTTACACTTATGCTGTCTACATTTGACTCAAATGTGATCAGAATTTGCTTCATGGATCAGCTTTTGATCTGCTTCCTCTACCATTCTAATCTTCATGTTTAACTTCAGAGAAACCCATGGAATACAAATGCTAAGGCAATTTCTCCTACAGAAGAAACATCATTTCTTATTTAATCCCTAAACACAAAGATCGTCTATACAGTCAAATGAATTGTAGATAATATGGTTCTTGCATTTCCCTGAGAATTGGTTTGGCCTCTCCCACTCTTCTCTGAGTTTCTAGCATATAATCCTAGTGCCAACTCACAGTCAACAGTCCTGCCACCATAACATCTGACTCTCTGGCAGCTATTGCTGACAATTGCCTTGGCAAGCTGTGTGCTTCCTCCAGGTCTCCTGATGGCCTTGCTGTCTGCACAGCACTGCTCTATTAGATGAATTTGTTTTTCCACTTTGATCAGTTCTCTAAAATGAGCATTGTCCTTTTTGGGCTGTGTATCAAGGAAGCTAGCCTGCCTGCTCTTGCACAGTGCCCAGGAGGGTCTGCCCCAGACTTCCTTTGCAACTCATAGGATTTCAGCCAAAAATCTGCTGTATGGCCGAGAGGCACACATCATATTCTGAGCATGCCGCATAAATCTGTCTCCCTGCTTTTGGGTCACTTTCCAGTTTTAGACCAGGCACAGGGCAGCTTGCTTCTCTATTAAATTTAAGTAGTCCTCATCCAAGCACAGAACCTCTGCTGTGAATGAAATTAACAGCACATTTGATGCGTTGCTGGAACTCTGCTAATATGGATTTTTTAACCACATAGCAGAGTGAATATGACTGAACCGGACATAAAGCAAGCCTTTATACAAATTCTATTCTTGTTGTTGAAGAGGATCAATATCCAACCTATAGGTTAAACAAAATATGCATTCATGGTAATTGTTGTTTTAATTTGGAAATATGATTGTTTTATTTCATAATATAGTAACAATATCTAAAATAATTACATCTTTATTATATTAGTCTGCAAATAGTTATGCATTTCATGTGAGATATATAAGGGACATAAGTAAACAGGGAATAATTGAAATGAAGCAAATGTAATTAAGGAGAAAAATCTATATTAGGGCATAGAGGTTTCCACATTAGACATATCTCTGTGGGTTACAATAATAGGAAAGAAAGGCACAGAGCTTGACCTCTTCATTGAATTGGTAACATACTGAATAACATCTGTTTTATATTTATTTGAGGTCAGGGCTCAGAGATAGCTCAGTGGAATAAGTGCTGCCCTGGTAAGCACAAGGGCCTGAGTTCAATCCCTGGTTGCCCCAAAAAACAAACAAACAAACAAACAAACAAAAACCTATATATTTATTTGAGGTCAAATTCCTAATTCTGTCTATCCATAAACTACTATTTTTTCAATTTTACGCACACTTTCACCTTTATGTACCTCTCTCCCAAAAGAAGACTCCCACAGTATATCTACTCAAACCCAATTTGCTGACAGACCAATGTAAACACACTGAAGACTTTTAATCCTGCCTTAGTTCTGTGCTCAAATTCAGATCCAAATTTTTCATTAAATATTTTTAAATCTGAATCACAGTGAATGTCTTCTTTCATTTATTTCATTAAATACTCTCTTTGCATTCCACCTAGAAATCTTTCCTTTGTAATGTCCAGATAATAAGAGATAGATGTATATGTGTGTTTTCATTTATCATTTACTGTTCAAGACTGAACGTTTTTATGTATTTGGTATAGGGTCTCCTGGGTCTACAGGGTTTCACTACATAGATCAGACTCAGTGATTCTCCTGTTTGCAGCCTCCCAAGTGCTGGGATTACAGGCATTTTTCACCTTCCCCAATCTCTATTCTTGTCTCAGTGCACTGTGGGGATGGGGCTGGCATGGCAAGCTGGGAATGAAAATCCAGCTGCTGTGTTCGGCCTAAGCAGGCACTTTAGTCTGCTGAGCTATCTGGCCAGTCCTTAAGACTGAATATTTTACATGCCTCTAAACATAGTTTTTTGTTTCTCTTTTTTTTTTTTTTTTTTTTTTTTTTTTTGTGGAACCAGGGATTGAACTCAGGTCCTTGCGTTTACCAGGGAAGTACTTATTCCACTGAGCCATTTCCCTGGCCCCTGTAAAATACAATCTTAATGTAAATACGTATAGCTATCTCTCTTTGAACAAGTAGACATTTTCTTTTCTAATTTTTAGCCCAGAACAGCAGCCTAATACTAACTACATACTACTTTTTTAATGTGTTTTGGAAAATGACCACAGAGAAAATAAAGCACAGTGTGGTTTGCAAATGATATTAGGATGAGGTATTTACCAATAGTCTTTCACAGTTAATTTTTATCCTATTGACAACAAAGCAGAAATATTTCCAACACTGATAAAATTATACAATATTAGTTGCTTATAACATCAAAACTTTTATGACTAGTAGGCTTTGTGTGAATCTATTTCCAGAATCAAGCTTTACTTTACCCCATCAGAAGTAACAGAGGTTTCCTTTTCTGGGATTCTGTCTTACACAGCCAGGACATATTTCTGCTCATTAGATTCAGGTATTGCTACTAAAGTCTAATCAGAAATCTTTGATGGGTATATCCTAACCTGTAAAATGCGAGGGCATATCTGGAAAATTACTCACTGCTTTGGCGCACTCAAATCTATCAGAAAAAAAGGATGTAAAGGTTAAGTATGTAACTTGTATCACTAGCTTTTTTGTTCTCTTCGTGCCTGAGAATTTGCAACCCACCTTAACAGTAATACCTGTAGCACACAAATCAAAGATTTTTGCCACCCCTATCCTAATTTAGATTCTTGAAAGCTGTAACAGTAATACTATTATAAATGCAAAAATAGCCCTACAGTGAAATTGCCTTTCTTTGCTATTAATTTTCAAAAAACGAGAGGTTAAGCCAATATTGTAAAAGATGGGAATGTGCAGGCAGAAAAACGAAGTCACTCATTTCCCTTCTCACGGCAGCATCACAACTTTCCTCATTTAGTTCCTACTGAGATGAAAAAGTAAGTTGGCCAGTCTCAGAGTGGTTATGCTAACATCTGTCCTGGTTTGTACAGAATTGCTGCCTGGAAATTGGGATGCATTTTCATGGTATTTTCTCCCTACAGAACTTTGAGAACTTTCTTTCATCCATAGCTGAGGAATTGTAATGGAAGAAGCCAGTGTTAGATTAAGAAAGTCTTTGCATGTCCTCAACCCATCTCTCATTTCATATAGACAAGAACAACATTTAGTGATGAGAGGCCTTTGTCCAGGGTCACCCAAAATATCACAAGCGTCTTGACTTCCAACTCAAACCATGGTGTTACTGTAGAATTACTATGTCTTAATTCCCAGAAAAATGAGGAACAAGGTTGCCTGAGATGGAGGCCCCCTATTCTTCCTTAAAATCAAATATTTGTTTACTTTTGGGTTGTTCTTTGCAGTGTGCATTGCTAGATAAGGAACCTGCAAAAGTCATTATACCTGTCTCAGATATAAAAATGCCTATTTTGAGTGATATTCTCTCAAGATATATGATGTAATCCACATTCATATTGCATGTAGGTATTACTCATACCTCAAGAAGATGTTAATGAAAATGCTACACACATTATTGGAGTAAATATTCACTTTAAAAGAAATATAACTGTACAGAGATTGTGCCTTGTTCCACCATTTTTTTTGATGTGAGAGCTTTGGCCACTTGGCTTTTCTTCTTTTTATTTTAATCACAATTGTGTCTTTTGACTCAATTCAATTATGACATCCCACTTGTCTCTTAATCTCTAGTAATAAAGGAAGGACAATGACAGCTATAATTGTTGTCTTTTTAGAGTTTTTATTCTTGTTGGGGTAACTAGGGAATGGCAGTTGGGTTGATATATTACAAATGCAAAGGAAAAGAGACACACACATTCCAGAGAAGCAAAAAGATTGTCAAAACTCTGAGCTAGAAAGAAGGTGGATTCCTTATGGAAAGAATGATATCAGTGATGTGGAGCAAAGAGCAAGGAATGAGTGTGCAGTGGTTCAGATTGAGGTTCAGACTTATTCTCATTGCAGAAGAGAAGACACTAATTTAAACAAAATTTTATTGTGCTGATGTAGTATTTGTTTCTGGGCGCTGCAGGTATGAAGCACAGGGCTTCATATCTTCTAATTCATTCTACCAGTTACCTATAACTCTAGCTTACAAATGCATGCTAAAAATCACTTTGGTGGTTGTGTAAAAATAAAGGACAAAATTGGAAGCACAGAATGTATGTAGAGAAGTACTTCTGGGCCAGCAAGATAGCTTAGCAGACTAAGAGCCTGATTAGGCAAGCGCGGGGACTATTGTTCCATCCCCAGCACCACATGCTACACTAGGCCGGCCCCCAGGAGCACTTATTCAGCCACTGAGACCAGCATGATGGCAGATACCTGTAATCACGGCATTGGTAATGCTGAAATCAGGAGGATCCTTACGAATCTGAGGTGCACAGTGAGACCCTGTACCAAATACATTTTTTGAAAAAGTACTTCATCCATCCATTGAGTTATGTCATTGTCTCAGGTTAGGCTTCTGATCATGGGAATGAAGAGAAGTATGAAAGATCTCTCTGTAGTCTGACGATAAAGCAACTGCAAAATTTTTGTTGCGGAGGCCAAGAGTGAAATCTACTGACATAGAAAAAATAAATATTACAGTAATTCAGACATTTTTCTCAGCCTATACTTAAACAACTTGATTAGCACAATTTTATGGATTAGCTACTAGTGAGAGTAGAGTCATACTTTAGAACTTACTAATTGTCCATACAATTATTTTTACAAAATACATCCCTTATTAAATGCTTGTTATATGTATAATGATGATAAGTATCTAGTGAAGAGTACTCTGGGTAGTTGTAATTTTTAGTTGAATAAAAAATCTCTATTTTCTCTCTTTCTGGCAAATTCCTTAGCATACTCAAGAACACAAGATCTTGAAAGAAATCTGACATATCTTCTTGGTATTTCTCTGCAACATTTGGTAGAGAAGATAGATTATGCTTTCTTTTAGCCTTTTCTCTGACTTTTGCAAAGTCTGAAAAAATAAAGTTGACAATAAAAACTGCAGATATAAAGGTCCCAGAGAATTATCCCTGATAGAAATGATCTTTAAAGAAAACTGAAGCCTTAAGAGGTTCCCTAGGACATAGAGTTCTTTCTTTGATTTGGCATCCTGTGGCAAATTCCCAGGTCCACCTCCTACTGAAATCCCTGCTGCTCATCTGTACTTTATTGTGAAAAAGGCAACTCAAGACTCATTTCTACCTCAACTAATGAGCTGAAGCAATGCATTTCAATTTAACTTCTAGTAAGTGGATCAATAGGAAACAGTGCCTTTTGCAGAACGACGAAAAGAAATTGAAGTCTAAGTAAAATGTGTAAGATTACATGTTGTGTCTAATTTCACATTCACACAGTAAGTTATGTTCACAGTTTGGAGATCGTCTATACTACTCACCATGCTACTCTTCCTTCGCACTGTACAACAGGTGAAAACAAGACTCAGGTCAACATAATTCTTGTCCTAGAACATTAAAATATCATAATCTTAGTAGATAAGTGGAAATGCAATAAGTAACATGAGTGAAATCATTATATTCTGATCAGTCGTATACTAATATTTTATTTATTTAATTTCTTTTTCACATCTCTACCCATCCCCTTTCCATGTTCATGCTAGCAATCTTTGACTTACTTACTTTCATTTTTAATATTTGTGATACCTGGGATCAAACTCAGGATCTAGTCTTGTTAGGCAGGTGTTTATGCCACTGAGCTATATCCCCAACCTTTAATTTTGAACTATCATAAAATTACTTCAGTTAGATAACACTGATTATTTTCATTTATAGTGTTATTTAGGGTTAACAAGGGGAAGAATTGTAAATAAAGCTCATTTGAACTTTACCTCATTGTACATTTGGCACTTTATATTTAAAAATTATTACTCCCAAAGTGAGTTTTTGTATTTATTAATGATTGATGACAAATCACCTTTGAACATCTTTCATATTTCATGAGTGACTTTCTTTTTATATATAATTATCAGATTTTCCTGAGGAACAGTAAAACATTTCAGAATATGAATTGCTTCAGGGACATTCTGAGAGATCACAACCTGGAGAAAAATAATGTAAACATGGCATAGCCTGGGTGTCCATCTCTGTAATCTTCTTTACTGCATCCTTTTCTTAACCTCTTCCAGGGTTTATGATCCATCCATCCTTTTGTTCCTATTTCATATAATATCTTCTTCATATTAAACTCAGCTGAAATGCACTGTAGATTCACCCTGCTTTCACATTCACAGAGCAAGGAAAGGCACGAGCTATGTGCCTCCAAATCCTGACTATCTAAGATTCATATTATTATCAGCATAACACAAAACTTATACACAATTAGGTTATGTAAGGCCTTCCCAAATGCTATCTGGAGGTTTTCAAGTGGTTGAAATAGTTAATAAGTGCCTTAGAGTGTGCTGGCTTTCAGCTAGAGAACAACAATGCTTTCTGCTCTTTTTATTCTGATTGCACAAAGTTCCAGTCACTTTTAAAGTCTATATGATTGCCATGAAGTAGGAAGGATGGAAATTGGATTCTTTTTTTACATACTGTTATATTCTAGTCCTCCTATTTATAAATCCTTTAGAAATTATCCCGGATTTTCCTGTCAAATCATTTATAAATCTTATTTCAAAGGGAAGCGTTCTAATGAATTTACCCCCACTTGCCTTGATGTTCTCAACATAAATGATCCTTCTTTATTTTTGGTGGAAAAAAATTATGCTATAGGAAAATTCACTTATAAATCTTACAAGTTGTATGTGGTTACCAAGCAGAAAGAGAAAGCAAAGAAATAGAATAGCCATCATTATCATCCTCTGGTCCCTTTTCTTCCTACCTTGCTGCAACTCAATACTGGACCCCACTTAACATCACTACCTCCACAAGTGCTTCCAGGTCAGCAGGAAGTTAATCTGCATTCAATTTCATCCTTCACATTATTGGGTAAGGCCAGAAAATATAAACTCAAGTTATCACATATGAACTCACATAGTACTTTGTTTCAAACACCTTTCTCATCCAAAAAGAATACCAGTTTTAGGGCTGGGGAGATAGCTCAGTGGCATAAGCACTTGCCTGGCAAGCACAAGGTGATGAATTCAATCTGTAGTACTGCAAAAAATAAAATAAAATAAAATAAAATAAAATAAAATAAAATAAAATAAAATAAAATAAAATAAAATAAAAAATAAAAGAAGAATACCAGTCTTAGGAATTAGGATCTACATGTTATATAGTCACTTCCACGTGAGTTGCAGACCTAAATTGCTGATCCATTTCTCACATGAAATCTACGTTTAGAATTCTTTTCTGAAGGATGGAAAGTAAACTTTGTGACTGAACACACACTCTACATAGCTGGTAATTCAAAAGATAAAATCCAGTCTTCGAAATAACTCATTGCAAATGCTATAGCAACTACAATACACAGCATCATAAAAATCAGGGTTCATAAATATAATGCTTCATCAGGTTGCCTCTTAACAACAACAAATAATTATTGAGAAAAAGGCTACGTATTTGATTAAAATTTTCATTAAAATTTAAAGAATTTTAATAATTCTACTGTAATAAAGGAAAAAGTAACTCAGTTTGAAACTGGTTATATTACACTAGAGAGACAATACAATGTTTTCACATTGTAGTCTGATTTATTTCACTTATAAATATAGCCTCTAGTCTCATCCATTTACCTATAAAAGCCTCAAGTTTATCATTCTTTATAGCTGAGTAGTACTCCATTTAAAGAAACACATTATTTTATCTGTTACTACTTTGATGGGCACTTGGGTTGTTGCCAAGATTTAGTTATCACAAATTTTTCTGCTGTAAACATGAGGGCAATTATATCTCCACAGTTTGTTTTAAATTCCCAGGAAGGGAAAATAACTGTCAAAGAGTAAATATGATACAAAAGGCACAACAGACATGGGAAAAGTGAAAGAGACTGCTCAAAAGGAAAAATGGGTGTGGGAAAAGGGAAAATATATACATCTACATATTATACAAAAGATAGCTTCAATAATTTTATTATTCATTTCTATTAGTTTATGTATTTACTTATGTATCTAGTGCAGAGTCTCACTATGCAGATCAGATTCTTATTGATCCTCCTATATTCAACCTCCCAAGTTCTGGGATTATAGGCACATGTCACCCTGCCCAGTCTCATTCAAAGTCTTAGTGCGCCTCAGGGGCAGGGCCAGCACTGCATGCTGGGGATTGAACCTCAGTCCCTGGGTCAGCCCAAACAAGCACTTCAATCTGCCGAGCTATTTAGCTGGCTCTCTTCTATTAGTTTATTATAAAGAGCAGTTAGCATTCATATTGTTTGATCAATTTTGTATGTAATCAGAACTACTTTGAAGATTACAATGTACAATATAACAATTGTTGTTAATAACTATCATTGTTTTAAAATTCTGTAAATTCTTGTTATGATTTTCTTCTCTCTAAAATAATAAAAAGTTTACATTATTTGAATAGAATTTCACCAAAGGCAACATATGGATGGCTAATAAGGTTGTAAGTCATTATTAGTTCATGTGACACAAAACCAAGTTAAAATAGAATACATGATATACAAATTTTTATCCACTAGAATGGTAAAAACAGAATGATCATAAAGAGTGTTAAGAAATGTATGGAAAACTGGAATTTTTACAATTCACTCATGGAATACTGCGTGATAAAGTCACAGCAGAAAACTAAACCTTTGCAAAAATTTGTCAGGAGGTACAATCTCAACTACTTCTATAAGAAAATCTCTCTCTCTCTCTCTCTCTCTCTCTCTCTCTCTCTCTCTGCAAGAGTGGGAGGGAGGGGATAATTTTAGTTATTTATTTACATATTTGATGCAGGTCTTGCCGTGCAGATCAAACTTGCACTGATCCTTCTCTCAACCTCCAAGCACTGGGATTATAGGCATGCACCTCCACACCCAGCTTTGGGGCTGGCCCTGCTGCGTTCAGGAGCAATCAGGGATTACATTACCAGGGATTAAAACTGAGACCTTGTGCTTGCCAGGTAGGCATTAGATCACCATATATCTCCCCTGTCAGCAGTGATTTTAAACTGTTAATTTTCAAAGCTATAGCATTTTTCATAAACACAAAATTTAGAAGTAATCTATTCTTGAATGTATAAACAGAGCATACCCATGTGATGGAAAACTAGTTGGAAATCAAAATAAATAAATGCCTCTAATGAATGGATTGTATAAACAATACCCTAAGTGTAAAAAGCCACATGCTTGTGGTCATATATTGAATGACTTGACTTATGAAATATCCACCAGGGTCCAATTTATAGGATCAGAAGAAATTTGTGAGAATTGGAGATGAGAGTGCGTTATAGTGTGTGTCTAGTTGTTCCCACAAAGCCTCATACAGTCGCTGGCTTTTAGAGTTTGTGAGTAATTCTTGACCCAGTGGTGGGACTCTGGGTGTGAGTGCTGTTTCCACACTGGAGTGCGTACTCTGCATTACAGTGTAAGGGGGAGAGGGGCTAGCTAGCTCCTGTAGCAGCTGCTCCTTCCTTAGTTCTTTGCTGCATTCTGTCTCCATAAACTGCTGCCTTCTGCCATGAAGTGCTCTGCTTTGAAGCCAGACCAGTACGGATTGAAACTTCCACAAACTGCGAGCTAAATATATCTTTTCTTCCTTAATTTTTGGTGCTGGATATTTTGTCCCAGTTATGAGAGAAGAGTAACAAAGATAGCGTGGTAATAGGGATTGACTGTTGATATATAAAAGGGAATTTTCATGATAATGGAAATATTCTCAACATTCTTTTAAACAAATATTTACTTGAGAGACAGAATAGTAGTAATTGATATGCAGTATTTGGAAGATCAGAATTCTTTGTATGAACCTACTATTTTATAATGCTTTCTGCAGTGTAGTTGCTTAGTTCATAGGTATCAGCATATATAGTTGGTCAGGGTGAGAATCCTACCAAATAACTGCTAGTTCAAAAACCTGCTGATGATTCTTAGGGTCATTACCTTAATCATCTTGTGCATAACCAAAATTTGGCTATCACAAATTGTGCTGCTATGAACATAGGTGCACATATACCACTGTGATATGATATTTTCAGTTCTTCTGTGAAAATTTCCAGTAGAGGGATAGCTGGATTGAATGAGATTTCCAGTCCAAGGTTTTTAAGGAGTCTCCACACTGATCTCCATAATGGTTGCACCAGTCTACATTCCCACCAACAGTGAGAAAAGGTTCATTTTTTTCCCCACATTCTGTCCAACATTGTTGTTGGTTCATTTCTTTACGATAGCCTTTTTTTCCGGTGTGAGGTGGTATCTCAGTGTTGTTTCAATTTGCATTTCATGGATGGCTAGTGTTGTGAAGAATTTTTTCATATGTTTATTCACTTCTTTAATTTCTTCCTCTGAGAAGTGTGTGTTCATCTCAGACGTCCATTTCTGGGTTGGGTCATTGGCTACCCCTATATCTTCAAGTGTTCCTCCAACTTTCTCTTCAAGGAGATTTAGTGTTTCTGTTTTAATGTTTAGATCCTTAATGCATTTTGACTTTAACTTAGTGCATGGTGATAGACCCAGGTCAAGTTTTAGTTCTCAGCATTTGTACACAGCACCATTTGTTAAAGAGGCTATCTTTCTACCAGTAAGCATGGTTGCCCCTTTGTTTAAGATAAGATGGCTGAATGTGTTTGTAGTGACATCTTCTAATCTATTCCATTGATCCTCAAGTCTGTTTTTTTTTTTTTTTTTTTTTTTTTGCCAAAACCATGCTAATTTTATCACAGTAGCTTTTTTTAGGTTTTCTTTTTTTGTGCAGGGTCTCACTAAGCAGCCCAGACTCATGATGATCCTCCTGATTTCTGCCTCCCTAGTGCTTCACTGTATCTTTGTAGTATAATTTCAAATCAGAAATTGTAATAACTCTTGTGTTGTCTTTGTTTGTAGTATGTTAGATCTTTTCTGGTTGAGAAAAAATTTAGGGATGATTTCTCTAGGTCTGTGAGATACATTGGTGATATTTTGATAGGAATTACATGAAAACTTTACAACAATTTTGGGAGTATGGCCATCTTCATAATGTTGGTTCTTCCTATCCGGAAGCAGGGAATATTTTTCCATTTTCTGAAATCTTCTATGATCTATCTCTTTTGTCAGAATTCTGTAATTTTCATTGAATATATATTTGACTTCTTTAGTTATATTAATTGCAAGGTATTTCATTTTCCATAGTACTATTGTAAAAGGTATTGTTTCTCTAATTTCCAGCTTGATATGGTTGTCATCTGTGAATTTTTGATATTGACTTTGTATCCTGCTATGATACTTAATTTGTCTATTAATTCTAGTAGCTTCTTGGTGGAGTTTTTTTTGAGTCTTCCAAGTAAAGTATCATGCCATCTGCAAACAGTAATAGTTTAACTTCTTTACCAATTCATATTTCTTTTATCTTTCTCTCTTGTCTACTGGCTCTAGCTAATGATTCCAGAAATATATTCAGTAGGAGTGGTGGCAGAGGACATCCTTCTCTTGTAGGAAATCTGAGAGTAAAATATTTTAGTTTTTCCCCATTTAGAATTATGTTTGCCATTGGATCATCAAAGATGGCTCTTACCAAATTATAGGAAAGGCCAACTTTTGAAATTTTTGTAGGACTTTGAACATGAATGAGTGTTGGACTTTGTCAAAGTCTTTTCTGCATCAGTTAGGATGATCACGTGATTTTTGGATTTGCTTCTTTCACACGAACATTGGTGAAATTCGTGATATGTTTATGTTGTGTAAATATTAACAGACAATAAATGTAAACCTCCTGACAATCTTTTTATGGACTTTTCCAGCATAACTGTACTTTTCCAACATTAGTTATGCATATGGTCATGAAATTCACTTGTCTTTGATATCAACCTCTAACTAATGCCACAGGTAGAGTTGTACAAACCTTCTCTAAAGCATCAGATGATTCCTACCTTTGGCCTTGTGAGCAACAGTGACTGCTAAAGTTATGCAGCTGTTAATGTGGAATAAAATGGGGGCAGGCAAAAACTAAATTAATTGATGTCAGTGTGTATCCTTGAAACAGTGTTCTGTGAATTGTGCTTGGTAAATAACTCTTAAAAAAGTGGAGATCTCTTAATTAAATTCCTAAAAACTCAAAGCAATCTGAAGTTCAAAATTTCTTGACTGCCAACATAACACCATAAGTGGAAAATTGCACCTCTCAACTCATATCACCAGAGTTCAAACTACAAGTGCACTAAAAATATTGCATAAACTACCTTTAAAGTATTATAGCAATATTTATTTATTTATTTATTTATTTATTTTTGGCGGAACCAGGGATTGAACTCAGGCCCTTGCCCTTGCCAGTGAAGTGCTTTTTCCACTGAGCCATCTCCCTGGCATTGTTGTTCCACCACCATGAACTGCTGCCCTCTGCCATGTGCCATTCTGCCTTGGAGCCACCCAAGTATGGACCGAAACCCACAGTAACTGTGAGATGAATAAACCTTTCCTTCCTTCAAAATGAATGAATAAGGAAATAAATTATTATAGGTAAAATATTGATATGAGACAATAATGAAACATGAATAGACATCTATTCTGTCCTTAAGAAATTTCATTATGCATAGGAAAAATTTTAAAATCAGAAAAAAATCAAAATTAAATAGTTCTATTTGTAAACATTTCCAATAAAGAGAAATATATCCTACTGTAACCTTTGACCTTCAAGAAAGAATTATTATTGTAGTAGAACAGTTGAACTTCTTTGTTCAAGATACAGCAAGCAGGGATGAAGAGATAACCTCCACAGTCTAAGTACTTGGGAAGCTCAAGGACCTGGGTTCAGTCCTGGTTCAGAATGCCTTGCTGGCTCCACACCGAGGTAGCCACCGAACTGGAGAGGATGAGGCAGTAGTAGCACTATAAGTCTATGCTGTTTAGCGAGACCATGTACCAAATAAATAAATAAATAAAAATAGATACACCAAGCATATGGACATTTTGAAAGTCAAACCAACAGTTGTCTAATTCCAGAAGCCACATTTTATCTGCCAATATTTACCAGTCTGCAAACATGAGTTGGTACCTAAAAAGCATTTGAAGAACTAACTGTGGCTTCTAGTTTGCTCCCTGTGGACAGAGATGAGTTTCTCCAATAAATTATCTGGAAACACACAAGCAGCTTATAGTGATATCTGGAATTTCAAATTATGTTTTTTTTTTTTTTTTTTTTTTTTTTTTATGGAACCGATTGGGTACAATACAAGTAAGATTTTAGTTAAGTGGACTTTGTTCCTAATTAAAGCTGATTTCATGGCTCTGATAAAAGGGGCATTTGGTTGGATTTTCTTAAAAAGAACAACTTGTGATTTAATCATTAGTTGGGAATGAATGTGTCTCAGCAAGGCTTCTCTTGATAATCTCTCTTTTGACGGTTCCTGTTGCACTACACCTACTGACAGCCATTCCTCATCTGCAGCAATGGCGTATACAATATATACCAAACAGTGTTTTGTTTTGCTACTTCCAAAGTGAATTAAACTTGAGAACACCACTGAAATGCCAATTTGTTCAGTTTGTTTACTAAATATAATCAGAGCAGGCACTTTGCAATTCACAAGGGAAGTGATGCATTTCTAATTCAACAAGTTAATCCTATGATTTGAGGGATTTGAGGAGAAAGGAAGAAAATGTTTGATGTACTATATCAGCAAGACAAGCATCCATGAAAATAGAAGGCATTTAAATTGTTTAAATACAAAATTAAAATAAAAGGCAAGTTTTTGGATTAAGAAAGTAGTTTTAAAAACATGCAGAGAGAGACATGCAGAGAGAGATCCAAGGAGACCCGTAAGACTGAATTCCAGCTCATCTTCTAAGTGGTGCTGAAGCCCCTCTCCCACTATGATTGAACTGTGCTAAAGGTACATTTGGAACACTTATTGATTATCCATTGTGAGCCAGCTGAATTTTGGCTGGAGACTCCCAAGCAAAGGTGATAATTTGGAGGCTATTACAAAAGTCCTGTACAAGCATCCACCACTTGGGTTGAATATTTACTTAGAGCCTATTTTAAAGGACAGAATGTAGTATGTATTAGTTACTTTTTGTCAATGAGATAATATACCCAGTATCAATACTTAAAGGAGGACAGGTTTATTTCAATCCACAGTTTTAAAATATTCAGTACATGATTGACACCCATGCATAAAGCAGCACAGCATCAGGGCATGGTAGAGGAAAGTTGGTTACACAGAGGCAGTCAGATGACATGGATAGATGGAGAGTGGAGAGGAGCCAGAGAGAGAGAGAGAGACAGACAGACAGACAGACAGAGACAGAGACAGAGACAGAGACAGAGACAGACAGAGACAAACACAGAAGCAGAGAGAGAAATACAGGAATATACTCATCAAAGCCATGCTCTAAGTGATACACCTTCTACAACAGCACCAACTGCCTAACAGCACCAGTCATCTTCAAGAAGCCCAGCCTCTGGACAGATGAGACTTTTGTGGGATATTTTAGATCTAAAATCTATATGCTGTGGCAGACAATCAATCACATTCACAGCTAATCTTCTGATCTTGAATATGGAAATTATCAAAAGCTTAAATACAGAATAACCATATGCTATATCAATGTGCCTACTGGATACATACCCCAGAAGTGAAATCATTCAGCAAGTACATATTCTTGCCCTTGTTTTCATTTTTCTAGTACTATAGCCAAGAAATGAAAATAACCTACGTGTCCTCGAGCTTATGAATGGAACATGAAAAATATGATATATATTCACAATGGAATGCTATTCAGCAGTACAGAATAAGAGGATGTGTTGTTTGTGACCACACACACATAATCAGAGATGATTATATTAAGAGATATATACCAAACACTAAAGACAGGTGTCACAAAACTCACTTAGAAAAGAACAAAAAGTTTCCCTACAAGTGTCAGATGGTGATTACAAAAGACAATGCTATGGTTTATATCTAGATATTTCAAGAGCCCCCTGTTCCCCTAGGTGTAGATTTGAGAAGAGGAGCAGATCATGGGCATGTAACTAAATCACTGTTAAGTTTATATCTAAACATGATATCTCGAGATGCAGCCTGATGAGGAGGTGCTCAGGAAGGGCATCATCTTGCTTCTTTTCCTTTGAATGTTCTCTCTGCTTCTTGTCTGACATTTCAGGAGCAACCTCCCTTCCTCTGTCATGTACACCTGCCATGCCAACCTGCCTGGGAGACAGGTAACCATGGACTTAAACTTCCACAAACTGAGCCAGGGTAAATCTTTCCTTCTTCTACTTGTGGATATTAGGTATTGTGTTTCAGTGATGAGAAAGTAAATAAGATATATTGTGGTACCAGAGAAGAATAGGATCACTGATGGTGCTTCGTGATCATGTGGTCCTGATGTCTGTGGGAGCGGCTCATGGGAGGAGCTTGGAAAATTTTGAGATGTCACCCTACAATGAAATACATTGAGCTTGATGGAAGATTCTAATCAGAAATCAGAGGACTAGAACACTGATTTAAAAGAAAGCAGACTGACAAGAGCAGGCTTGGGATGATATTTCAGTTGGGACAAGACTCTATTCATCTGTGCTACACTGTGGTAGAAAATTTGTCTACATTCTTGCTGCTCTACTGAGACTATAAGGGAGATGGAGATTAAAGTAACAAACTAATTAATCTGGAAGTGGAAATTTTAAGGCAGCCGTATATTCAACCTATGGTTTGGGTTCTGTTGGAAGCTTTTAGCCAGCGCTGAATTGAGTATCAAGGCCAAAAGGCCCAGATGAGTAATTAAGAAGTTTTGAGTTTGGATAGAAAGGAAGTTCCAGTAAAGTTGGGTCCAGCACAGATGGAAAAGAGAAGAGTTTTCCTGCTAAAAAGATTACTATTTAAATGAATCCCAGTATATTAAAACGGGACAAATGGGAAGAGAGTTTGAAGGTATCACTCAAACAAACAAGACCCTATACTTGAAAGAGTCTAAGATGCAAAAGTGAAATGCTTTGTTTTATGAGAAATAATTTGCTTCACACTGGTGAAGAAGATAGAACAGCAGCCTGGGGCATTAATTACCCAGAATTTAGTTGACAGATCTTTCCACCCATGCACTGAGAACTCAGTGCAATCGATTCAGGGAGGCTTTAGTATTGGCCAGACCAAGCAGCCAAACTTGGTCTCAACTATTTAGTGCTAGTTTTACAATCATGAGAATGCAAGAGTTATAGGATCAGAAGGGATTCAACCCAGATTTCAGAAGAAGACCTGGAAAACTAATGTGTGCCTCTGAGAGACCAGTGTGTGAACTGTGAATTGAGGCCAAAAGTGGAGACTCCAGAAAGGAGAACCAGGAACATGGACCCTCTGAGCAAAGCCACAAATAGTGAACAAAGACAGCCCAAGTGAGAGGCCATAAGGACTACAGCCGCCACCAATGCTGTAGAGGCAGGAACACCAATCCTTTTGAAGTCTTTACTGCAATTTTGCCTTATGCTGCACATATAACTACATAAGTAATAATTTCTCAGATGGCTTTTCAACTCACATTGGTCCTATTCCTTTCTCTTCCTCTTTTTCTCCTTTGTAGAATGGAAATGTTTACTCTGTATTTTTGCATGTCCACAGTGCTTAAGTTATTTTGATCTTTACAAGTTCTCACAGTTTTATAAATTTAAGAGTTTGCTTTGAATTTCAGAGACTTTGCACTTGGGATTCTTGAAACTTTTAGTACTTAAGCACTCACAGATATATATATATATATATATATATATATATCTGTCTCATATATATATATGATTCCTCAAAGCCTCACTTTCTCAAATTTCAGGGAGATGATTGAACTTTGGGAGGTATGGTAACTTTCATAGTCAGGGTTTACAAGTGAAACAATACAATATTAATTTATGAGGATATTTGTAATAGCCACCCAATAAGTTATATACAAATGGTACAGAAAATTTGTCCACACACTAAAGCCTAAAAGAATATCCTATCATAATGTCCTGCCTGAGTCTAGCTAAATACCAAGAGCTCATCATAACAATGTCCCATGAAAGTTTATTTTGCAGATCTGCACTCATGAGGCCTAAAGGTCAGCCTTTGAAGCTAAAAATTCTGTGCTTCTAGGATGAAGAATCTATGCTGGCAGACTGAAGGATCTTCACTGGAGTCAGGAAGCAATGCTCAAAATAAGAACCAGAGCTCGCATGAAATGTACTACAGCCATCTTCTGTGACAATGAGGTCCTGAGCTTCTCTGACCATGGGAGCATCTAAGTCCAAATCAGGAAAGCCAGCAAGACAAGCTACTCTAGGAGAACCAAGAGGACTCAGAAAAACCAACTGCTTCCTATCATTACCTAAACTTCCTTTCCAGGTCTGCCTCTTATACCTCCAGAAACAATCCTCAGGAGGGCCTCCCACACAAAGAGCTGCATTGATTCAGCTCATCTGTGTGTTACAAGTTGATCACAAGTTGTCAGTATATCCCTGTAACCATCTATGGATTAGTCCACTGATTAGTTTATAACTGACTTGCTATTAGGAGGACAGAGATGATTAGATATAAGTCAGTGGAAACTTGGCCTGGAAGGATTTTTCTCTTGCATACTGCTCATTTCCCTCTCTTACATCTTCCTATCACCATACCACATGCTGTTTCTCCTAGGTCATGACCCTCTGCCATATCAGTCTGACTTGAAAACATCCTTGTTCCAAATCTCTACAAACACTGAGGCAAAATAAACTTTCTCCCCTTTGATTTGCAGGTTCAGGGCATTAAATCTCAGTGATGAATAAAGAGTTTAAGACAGCCAGTAACATTAGGAGGGGTGAGTGAGACTGGATTAATAGAGGTATGTTGATTAATATATAGAAAATTATAGCTAGATAGAAATAAATTCTTAGTGCATCATAGTTACTGTAGATGCTGAGTGTTCATGGCACATCTGAAAAGAGTAGCAAAATCGAGACCAGCCTGAGCTACAAAGTGAGCTTAAGGCCAGCCTGAACTGCATGGTGAAACCCTGTCTCAAAAAAAACCAAAAAAAAGAAAAAAGAAAGGATTTCGAGTGATTTTCCATGGATTAATGATAAACATTTAAGTGGGCATGTTAACTGGATTAAACAATATGTACATGTTTCAAAATCATAATTTTGTTGGTTAAAAATTAAATTAGGATAGATTTAAGTTGTTGACAGCTGCATCATTGTAATGTCACGTTATCTTTCACACTATGTATTTTACTCACTAGTTTTTCTTTTCTTGTCATTCTTCCTTTTTTTTAGTTCTGGAACTAGGGATTGAACTCAGACCTTTGCACAGGCTAGGGAAGCACCTATTCCATTTAGGCATTTCCCCAGCCCCTTTAATTTTATTTCATTCTTCCTTTTCTCCTTTCTGTATGTCTTCTATACATTTGCATCATGTGGCCATGGGAATGTTGAATGGATTATTTTTCATTGTCCATTGACTAAAATTTGCTGCAAAACCCTAATGCTAAATAACAAAAACAGAAGTTTTGAGACAGATTAATTTGTTGATTTCTTCAACAACTTGCAGTTTTAGTTTGTCATCCCAAGATTTGGCTGCAGAACAATTATCTATTTATTTAGGTAAGTAGGTAGGTAGGTTGGTAGTTAAGTAGGTAGGTAGATACACAGGTAGGTAGTCAGGTAGGTAGGAGGTTGGTAGGTAGCTAAGTATGTAGGTAGGTTAGGTACATAGGTAGATGGGTAGGTAGGTATGCAGATAGGTAGGTAGTAGGTTCATAGGTGAGTAGGTAGGTAAATAGTTATGGAGACACATATATGTACATAGGTAGGTACATATGTAGCTTTGTAGGTAGGAAAGTATGTAGGTAGGTTAGGTACATAAAT
This sequence comes from Ctenomys sociabilis, assembly GCA_004027165.1. NCBI lineage: Eukaryota > Metazoa > Chordata > Mammalia > Rodentia > Ctenomyidae > Ctenomys > Ctenomys sociabilis. Next base: position 43,877 of record PVKA01008098.1, on the reverse strand, counting down.
AGGTAGATAAGTAGGTAGGAAGGTAGGTATATAGGTAGGTAAGTTTGTAGTAAAGTTCAAACTCAGAGCTTCAGAACTATTGAAATTTTGGTCTGCCACTAACCAAATCCTCAGCCTCCATAATACCTTTTTTTTTTTTATGGAACTGGGGATTAAATCCAGGAAATACTTATTCCACTGGGCCATCTCCCAACCCTCCATATACCATTTTTAAGCAAATGTGTGCTTTGAAAGGTTGTCCTTTTTGCCATAAACACAATTAGGTTATCTGTAGGTTAAAACAAAAAGTTTCTTAAGCTTTTTATGTTGCTTTACTTATTATTAGTGATGTACATAAACAACCAAACAAAATGATATTGGCCATATTTAGATTTTCATTTCCTTTAAAATTATTTAATCCTGGCTTTACCTTTTCTCCATTCTCTTTAGCCCCCAGAAAAATACTGGGAATATCATTTTATACTTAAAAATTGCATTTAGGAAAATATTTTATCCAGCCAAAAAATATCTCACTGACTTTGGATAACAGTTTTGAATGAGCTATGATATTACTTATGACTACATATAGCCACAGGCTGATAACTATGTAGGGAATGTATGTGTGGAAATAATGCCTTATTACTAAATATAGTAATGTAGATTAGAAAAAGTGTTATTATATATTGTTCTTAGTGTTCTATACAACATATTTTTTTCTTTCCAGACTTTTAATTATTATAAATAGTGCAAAAATAATATCTCTCATTAAGTTCCTCCTTGAGTTATAAAGTAAAGACCCCAATTTTACCCCTAGTGACCCAATCATAATCACACTGAGCAATTAAGTATTCAAAAGTTTAGCCATCACAATGTATCCTTCTGGCCAGAGTCATGATGACAAGATTACCTTCAGCCACCCGGAGCAGCACTGTTAGACTCAAACCATGGGGACGAGACCATGTAGGTAAAGTAAATGAAGGAAGATCTTGGGGTGTGACATTTGCCACAGTTTTTCTTATGAGTTCTCAAGCTCTGGTTCATTGTTGTTTGCTTCAAGTGAAAAATGGGCCTCTCTGACATTCTGCGTACATAGTTTTACTCAAGCAACTATGCACTTTATTAATAGAAAGTCAACGAATTCATGCCAGTGTAAATTGGACAACTTCAGGCTTAATGTCATTACCCCTGTTAGCAACATAAATTTTTGTTTTATATATGTCTTTTCCTTTTCACTGCAGATGTTTGGTTTAGGGATACAGAATATGCCTGAGATAAAAACATGAAAGGTGCAAAAGAAACAGGAACAACCTGACAGACTTCATGAATGGGCTACGTGTTGGTTCCCTTCCCATTTCCTTCCCTTTCTGTTGACCTTTTTCTTGACATCAAATACAGTGCTTTAAAAATAACATTTCTTTGAATGTTTAGTTTACAAAATCTATTTATTTCATTGCTTCTCACTCTGTTTAGTTCTATTATCATTACTGCTCTATGCTAAATAAATATTAGACATTTCTAGTCTTGCCATTCAATGATTGAATTTCAATGTCTAAAGCCCCATCATTGGTAGTTTTAGTTATCTTCTCCTGCATGGAGACTTTGAGAAAATTATCAGCTGTATGTTATTTATTTCATTTAACTACTCTTATTTATTGCTAATAAAGTTACAATTCTCTCCCTTGTGGGCAAGAATATTTTCTTTTACTAACTGTAGTAATTGTAATTTATTTAGTATTTTAAGGGAATAACCTCAAAACTTCCATATGGGAATGAAGTAGGTTAGAAGAAATAAAAGAGAGGTAAAAAGAAGACAGGGAAATAATAATTCAAAAAATGAACCATTAAGAAGATTGCAAATTCTGGGCCTCAATTGAAGTTATCCAAGGTCATCAATATCAGCCTTCCTTTGATTAAATTTAGGCTCCTTTCCTCCCAAACTTACCACATTCAAAATTTCTTAGGAATGCTGAGAGATCATAAAAAAGTCTTAAGGAAGAAAATAAAGAACAAGGAACTATTCCTAAGGTAATACAGTAGATTGAGAGAAAGTAAATAATTGTCTACATTACTCATTCAAAAAATGTTAGTTGGATCTTGTTAAATAGATCGTTACCCTTCTGAGGGGTGGGCGATCCTTTCCTGAGCTTTCCACTCCCTCAAGAAACACACAACTATCTCTTTTTCAGGAAATAAATTCCTCTTTTTTTAGAGCCTGTGTACTATATCTTTGAGTGTCTACTTTTAAATTTCTGCCCAAGAAAACTTATCCCTTGATTTTACTGATGTGCTCTGAAAATTCTTTTCACATAGGAGGATATGCTATATTTAGGGTGTATTACATTCCTTATCTCAGCTTTAGAAGATGATATTCCAGGGACCTTTTCTGGTGACAAAAAACCTGAAGCTTTGAATACATTTTGAATTGAGATATTAAGAAAATGACGATCTTTGTGAGTCTCAGTTAAAAGCTGCCTAATTTGAAAATGTGCTTGAGAGTGAATGAATTGTGATAGTTAACTGACTTGGCAACTTGGGTAAGAAATGCCCAAGCAAAATGGATCCGTATAGTTTTAGTGTGGCTGAGAGGATTTCCTGAAGACAGAAAACACAGCCTAGTACAGTTTGTCACATGAACAATACAAAGCAAAGGCTGAAGAGGGAGACATCCCTTTGGTTCTGTGTGGAGCTCCTGTCTGCATCTTGGCCTCGGACATCATATTCTGGCTTCTAGCCCACACTCTTCCATTTTCTTTTACAAATCCTTTGACCTCCTTGTATGGTCTGCTGGAAACCTGCAGTGAGCTCGGGCCCTCAGGTGGAGCCTTTAGATCTCCAGTGTGCTGCAGTTTTCACTCTTCCACACCTGACTCAATGGGAGGCCATTGTAAGTCAGTCTTGTAAATTCTTATGTATTTGTTTACTTTGCCTTAAATCTCTTTCTCTAGTAAGCACTGAGATGAGTAAGTATGTAAAACTAAAATTCAAGGGGCTGGGAGATAGCTCAGTAGAATAAACCCTTGCCTGGCAAACACAAGGGTCTGAGTTCAATTCCCAGTTCTGCCAAAAATAAAAATAAATAAATAAATAAACAAAATTCTGACAAACAAGCATAACCCAAATCCTAATTCCATGAAAACAAATTGGCACAGCTTTGTAGTTTTCATCTTACCAGAAGAGAAAAATGACAGACATTTCATCTGTGTCTAGCTGAATGAAGTGGCAATATAGGCAGTGTAGAATGATAGGGCTGGCCATATAGCTTAGCGAATTAAAGCACTTGCATACAGGTGCAGGGGCAGGGGTTCAATTCCTGGCCTGCCATGCTGGCCCTGCTCCATGGGTGCTGAGATGGCAATTGAGACTAGGCACGTTGGCACATGCCTGTAATCCCAGAGCTTTGGAGACTGTAAACAGGCAGTTCACAAGTCTGATCTAGTAGTGAGACCCTGAACATCCTGTCGACCTGCCCCTCCAAAAAAATACAAAAAAGTTTTTAAAAATAGAATGAAGATTCCAATAATCCTATTTGTGAAATAATTGTTATATTGTTACTGGATTTTGTCTGAGAGTTCCTTAGGCTGAAATAAGAAATTTATCTTACCCTTGTAGCATAAATGTGTGTGTTTTCTGGCTCTTGTTTTAGAAAAAGGAATTTCAGCACACTTTAGTCAGAGACCTGAGAAGGATTTACTTAATGCACTCAAGAGTTTAGTGTGGGTGCTCAGAGAAATGGGACAAACTGCAAGCCAGAGATGGGAACACTGAAGGAGTGTTTAGGATGGGATACGTGGGCTGTGTATTCTTAGCATCGGTCAGGTTACAGGGCTTGCCAGCTGCACTTGTTTGAAATTGAAATGTGTTGCCCACCAATTAGGCCGCTGCCTTGAGCATAGAGGACATGCTAAAAGTGGAACAGAGCAAGAATTCATAGGATTGTTATCTTTAAGACATTAGGGATTTTTTTTTTTGAGTAAATATCCTAGAAGGAAGTCTTATGAAATTTTGTGTCTTGAAACTCCAGTTATGTACAATTTTAAAATCTCAATGTCCCTGTTTATTTTTTATTTAGATATTTTTTGTGCTTTAGGGAAGGGTCTACAGGTGTTCAGGGTCTTGCTACTAGATTGGACTCATAGTGATCTGCCTGTTTACAGCCTCCCAAGAGCTGAGATTATAAGCATGTCCCACCATGTGTAGTCTCAGTCACTGTCTCAGGGTGCCCTGGGAGTGAGGCCGGCATGGAAGGTCCAGGAATCAAACACCCGGCCCCTGAGCCTGCTTGAAAGTGCTTAAAACTGCTGACCTATTTGGCCAGTCCTTTTATTTAGTTTTTATCTTTTATAGGTAATAAAAATAGTAACTTATCATTGTTGTCTCTAAATATTTATGGACAATATATTTTTGCATTCCCCAAAGTGCCTTCTTAACAATATTAAGAGCCAGCCAAATAGCTCAGCAGATTAAATTGCCTGTAACCAGGCTCAGGGGCCATGGGTTACATACCCAGGCCAGTCAACCTGGTCCCGCCTTTGGGGTGTGCTGAGAGGGCAATTGAGACTGGACATGGTGGTGTAGGACTGTAATCCCAGCTCTTGTGATGCTGCAAACAAGGCAGATCACTACAAGTCCAATCCAATAGTGCAACCCTGAACACCCTGTAGACCCTTCCCTAAAATACAAAAAGTATATATATTACAGATTCTTGATATCATTTGCATACACACACACCTTGTTATTTATTATTCAAGACTTTTAAAGATATGTATGAAATAAGTCACTGATGTCCCTATGTATCTGTGCTCTATTAGTTATTTAATTTATATTTAAAAATAAAAACATTTTCAAAATTAGGAATAATATTTAACATTAACACAAGGTTCTAAAATATTATCTAAAGTCACATCAAATAAAAGTACCACTTTGCTATATATAGTTCTTTCAGAGAATTGAATTAAATGTACACACTTATATTTCCAGAGTTCTACCTTGAAAGTTTTTATCAGATTGTTTCTCACTTTTTTTTAATATTACATAAGTAGTGTATTCCCAAGTCATAAACTATGTCTAAAAATATGCATTGTGCCAGGCGTGATGATGCCCACCTCTAATCCCAGCATTCAGAGGCTGAGGCCAGGGGATTGCTATGAGCTTAAGGGCAGCCTGGCCTCTATAATGAGTTTAAGCCAGTGAGAACTACCTAGTGAGCCACTATCTCAAAACCAAACAATTAACCCCTCAAAAACATGCAGTATGAGGGTTCCAAAAGTATTTATGATCCAAATATTTCATAATTACTGCTACCATTTTTCTACTGCTGGAAACACAGTTAGTTGTATTTATTTACTGGATTAAGTAAACATTGAATACTATATTTTCCTCACATTTAATTTCTTTCTAATAATATTGATAAACAGAATATAGGGTTATCACTCCATATCATCTGAAATCAAACCATTTCTAGTCCTATACTGATCACAAGCTTTCTGCATCAAATTTGGAAGAAAATGGAACAGTTGAAAAACATACTAACAAATAGATGCACATCTACTATACAAATTGTAAGTACAGAATGAATTGTCTGGATTATATCTGAAGTATTCACTTATAGAAAATGTAAAGAATTGTGTAATTGCTACAAATGCACTAATTCTGCAGTGCATCCCAAAAAGGATAGACTGAGGTTGCATCTAGAGGTGGAGAGGGCACATGTGAGCTTAGGTTGTGTTAGGGTGCTAATGGCCTTAGGGGTGAAGAGGGTTTGAAGACAGCCAAGCTTAGCCCAGTGATGCTTCTCATGCTTTTGGTGGACTATTTCTCTTTTTCAGAAAAACTTTCTAAAAGTATTCATATCATTCTGATAATTATTGATTTAGAATCCACATTTCTAGCTGGTTTCTCCGTGGGAATGTGGATGATCACATAAAACCTTCTTTTAGTCCATGTTCCCTAAACTCCACAAGAAGCACTTGGTTCTTATGCATTGGTACATAGACATTTTACCTGTTTTCTTGCTAAACATGGAAAACATTTTTATATAACATTTAGTTATAAATGTTTTGTAGGCAATACAAAAACAAACCTGAATGTAAAAATATCAACTGTTGTTACTATGGAGATATTATAGCCAGTGCTTTTCAAGACCTATTTTGTAGTTTACTTCCAGTATGAATAAGGAAAATTTTCAAATTCCTTTCACCTAATTGGCTACAGATTTTACAAATTCTTTTCATCAGTTGGAAAGGGGAGACAGAAGTCAACCAACAGGCCATGACATGAAAGCAATTTGAAATTTTAGACATCTGTTGTTGTTTTATAAAAAAAAAACTAAGGTTCAATTACTTCCTTGAACTCCCATAATCTTCAAAAACTTTCCCCAAAATTTAGTAATTATATGTTCTTTGACAAAGATTTATTCTATTTGTACTTACATAGAAGACAACACGCAAGATGCTTACCATTCCATAGTGGAAACGAATCACATAGTCCTTAATCTTCTTACTACAGTTTGAATCTCAAATGTCCCCCAGTGACCCACATGTCAATGGCTTGGTCCCCAGCATGGAACTATTTGGAAGTGGTGGGACCTTTAAGTGGGAGGAGCAGGCAGATGGACTTTGCTTCACTGGGGACTACATGGCCTTCATCTATTCTTCTTGAACCTGGCTCATGACGTGAGTGGCTTTGCTCTGCCACAGTAACCTGCCATGACCTGCTTGCTGCCTTGTTACAGGACAAGGAGACAATGGCAACTGGTCTTTGACCCAGATCTCCAAAATGGTGAGGAAAATTCCCTAACTTTTCTCTTTATAAGTTGACTGTCTCCCATGTTTTTATAATAATGGAAAACTAAATACCATGCTTTTGAATAAAACAACCAGTGCCACAAAAGACAGTGAGTATTCATTCATATTTTTCCATATGTGTGTTTTTGTCTGAGGATATAAATTACAACATTATTAGGAGAGGCACATCAGTGCCTGTTAAACAAGGTAACTTTTTCCACATTTTTTCCACATACTGGAAATGGAGATTGCACCTTATTGATATTTTTAGAGCTCAATACATTTAACTGCAGATATTTTTAAACCGTTTTAGAATATGAATTCTGTATTAGAATCTAGGATGAAAGGTAGTATGCAGTAGTTGTAAAGTTAACCCTTCTTGAATGAATGAAACTACAGTTCAAGTCAGCAAATGCTGAGTGTTAATTTCTTCCCCTCAATAAATAAAATTTATGTAATTTAAATAAATGTTTCTAGATATTAAAGGATGCATTCACTTTCTATTATCTCTATACAACATAAACTAGACTATAAAAACTAAATATCTCCAATTTTCATCCAAATGATCATAGGAAGAAGAAAATGTGACATGAATAACTCATGGCATAGAAGACTATTCTGACAGGAAGAACTGAAATATATTATTGAACTGAAAATCATTTTCTTTAACAGATATATTCATCTAGTCATTAAATATAATTCTGTGTTGGCTTAGAAACTTGAACACTATGTTTCTCTGTCCTCTGTGTCTTTTGATTCTATTATTACCATCCAAAGCTTTAAATTTATAGCTCTTACCCTAGCCTGTTAGCAGTGAGAAGTGCTGACATTTCCCATGACTTGCAGCATAGATTGCCTCATTAGAATGTAATCATTTGCAATTATGCAAAAAATTGAAAAGCAAGATCTACACTCAAATGTACTGTACAAATTCCATTTAACATTTAATTGCTTATATTGGCAAACTCTGTATTGACTTTCCCCAAGCAAGGCTCAAATTAAATGAATCTGTCTTTCTTATAAAATGTTCATTCAACTCATTTAAAGCAGTTTCATTGTCAACATACATTTGTATGTTATTCATGACTTATTATAACACAACTGTGGATTTTTTCTGATAGCAATCATTCCACTATCTGTTAATGTCTTAAGAAAAGTCAACATATTGGGAAAAAAAACCTATCCATTATACAAGTGGATCAGGAGACTAAATTAGTCAAAGTTTTCAGCTAACAAAGATTCATTTCAGGTTACTGTAGGTGATATTCTTGTTATATTTTCCTATATATTTCATGGAAGATCTCTAAGAAAATAATTGCCCTGCCATTATTTTTGCTAAGCCCCATTTTATCTAACAACTTTTATTTCCCAAAACTAGAACAGAAAAATAAAATATAAATGTAAAATGCATTCAGTGTTCTCATTTAGAGAAAAATTAGTTAATGTATGTCATGGCTGTGCACAGTGTCCCCTCAGAGTGTCATGAGATTGTAGGTGGGGTTTTTCAGAGGTGGCTGGATCCAGGGTGTGCAGCATGTGGCAGTGGGATTAAGGATGTGATTTGGGGATTCATTCATGTTGCAATGCCAGGATAAGGGACAAAAGAGAGCTGCTGTCAGGGCACACTACCACATCACCTTGCTGCATTCTGCCTGCTGTGGCCTGATTGTCTTCTGTGATGCCCTAGCTGACCATGGACTGAAAACTCTACAAACATGTATCTACAATAAATCTTTCCCCTTTTAACAATGGGTTGCTGATATTTTGTCTCAGCAATGAGAATAGTAACTAAGCATTTGCATATTTATTATTTATTAAGAATTCTTCTGACAGTTTTAAAAGTGACTTACTCTTCATCAAACAATAGTATATAATTTTGATAATACTGGACACAGTTTCTAAACTAGCTCTATAGTCATTTCTGTACATTAACTTTACAAATTTTGAAAGTACATACAAACAGTGAATTATTAACACACCTTGTAATTTACTGCAACATAAAAGCTATAACTTTATAATCAGTGAATTTAGACCTTTCTTTAAGCATATTCACCCTAGTTCGCTTCTAACCGTTCTTAAATGAATGAAACTACAGTCAATTCAGCAACTGCTGAGTATTAACTTGTTCCCCTCAATAAATAAAAAAGTTACAGAATTTAAATAAATGCTTCTCAATGTTAAATTATGCATTAATTTTCTAATAGCTCTATATTTTATTTATTTTCTGTTGTTATGGGCGTGCTTTTCTTGAACACGTTATATTCTACATTGTTGTTTGTTAATTGTAGTCATAATAAAATTTTTCTGTCAATTAGCTTTTAAAAATCAGATTCAAATTTGGTAGATTTTATCACTGGAACAGCTCTTGAATTCTAAATATTTTAGAAAAGATTCATTTATAAATTCAACAAAAGCTGTTTAGGAACACATAGGGCCCACACCTTAAACTGGAGGTGAGTTTTGCCTTCCAGGGGTATTCAAACATCTTTGAATGGCATCTTTGTTGATGGTTACCACTGAGTAGGGTCAGTTATGAGTGAATAACAACCAAATATGTACACTACTTCCACTACAGTTACTCAGCTCAAAATGTTATGAGGGTGAAGGTGAAAAAACCTTGTATAAAACAATGATCAATACAATTGTCATTAGAAGATCTGAAGTCTAAGTCTAGCTCTGCCTTTTACCAGCCAGAACAAAAGTTGAAGGAAATTATTATAATTATTACATTGTGATATAAAGGAGATTTCCATTTTCTATCTTGTGAGCTGAGTGTAACATATACATTCTTGATGTACAATGACAAATTAAATTGAACAAGACATCAAAATATTTGGTGAGTTCTCATGTTGCATAAAGAAGATAATTGATAATAAGAAGCTCTTCTAAAATATTGAGAATTCAGAAAAATATCTTCCCCAAGGATCATTTGACTATTTAACATTATATTTTCATTTAGTAAGATTTTAACATTTGTTCATTATGCTATTGCAATATAGTAAGAAAAATGTACTTGGCATGGTCCTCCAGGTCCACAAACAGCTCCTAAACCCTTGAAGTTTCTCAGTAATCTTTTGTTATTTATGGTCTTTTTCATCCATACCTGGCTTTTGCTAATAGGATGATTCCTAATGGGGCCCCAGGTAGCTTTAGGTTTGGGGATGGTTGAAAACAACTAACCACCTAGCTAGAAGCTTGAACGTGGTGTCTGAGGAATGGTGAGCAGACAGTAATGGAATCCAATTACTGAGGGTCATTGGTTTAATCTACCATGCCACACTAGGAAGCTTCCCTAAAACCTCTAAGTGAAGCGTTTAAGACACCTTCAAGTTCAGTGAATACATTCTATGCCATGAGGATTATATACCCCAAACTCTACTGCACAGAAGGCATCACATTGAGGATCCTTCTTGATCTCACCCTATGTATTGTTTTACCAGACCATTCACTTCACCCCTAATATCCCATATAACAAATAGTAAATTTAAGTGTTTTCTTGTCCTCCATGACATCTGGTCCCTCAGGCTCCCATCACACTCAAACCCTGTTAACTATTTCTTATTATCTACTGAATAATCATATTACTTAAATAATTAGCAGATAAATATCACACTGTCCTAACATTATTTTCTGGTAGTCAGAACATGAAAGCAGTTGGCTAAAGTATCTCATGAAGCTGCAGCCCAAATATCACTCAGTCTTTCCTTCCTTACTTTAAAGATTATACAAGACTATAGATTCCACCTCTACGTTTGCTCACTAACAGAGTTGCCTGAAGGGACCTTCGTCCCTTCCTGCTGTCTACTGGAATCCTTATCATGAAGACTTCTCAAGGTTGTTCCACCACAGCCCAGTTCCCCCTCAGGAATCCAAAATAGATGCAGGACATTTTATGATCTATTGTATAAAAAGTTGTCCAATCACTACTTCCATGATCCAATCACTAGATATCATTAAGTAAAATTACACTTTAGAAGAGGGTGAACTGGGCTCTACCTATGAATGTTTAGCAGGGAAGAAGTTGTAGACATACTGTAAAATGATCATATTCTCCTCCTCACCATTTCTTCTTTCAATGCCAAGCTAAAGGCCACTATTTGTAGAACGATTTCATAACCACTTCTTCCTGTGATAGTTTATGTAGCTTGTATAGGTTTTTCATTCATTTATCATGTAGAAGTTACAAATGTAGTATAGTTCAAGTACTGAGCCCCAAGCAAAGATGGACCGTTTTTGTCTGTCTGGAATGAGATTTCTGGATATGTATTATTCTGTAAACATTGGTAGTGATTCCCCTGTGGGAATCATTAGTAATTATATATGAAGGTTCATAAAAGGGCTATCTAAAGGTAATTTTTAAAAGATACTATTGGAATTTGGATATATTCCCAAGACAAGGATAACAGTAATAATTGAGATTGAAATATCATTTTAAAATTTCCATGTTATTGAGATTAAGGTAAATAATAGATTATTATATTATTTTAATTTCAATCACCATTCATTAATAATTAACAAATGACTGTAAAAAGGGAATATTTATCTGATAACTCTCTCACTTAGAATCATACACTTTGTTTTAAATTGCACAAAGGTTTTTCTTCTCTATTTAGAAACAATAGCAGATATCCCTTAGAATCTAGCTATGTACTGGAATTATGCTCAGTATTTAGTCTATATTTTTTAAAATGCATAAAAGCACACAAAAAGGCCATTTTATTTCCTAAGGTAGAGATCCTTTTCATTGCAAGTACTTCTACTACTCCTGCCCACACTGAATCTCCATTTCTTGTAATTTCATCATTTTATCCTTGTTTTATTTGTTAAATATTTGATAACGATAGTATGATCACTTAATACTATTTGAACACCTCATGTAAGTTCATTTTCTTAATAAACAAATATGAGACCAAGTTTAACCTTATAAAAAGTTTAGATTTGAAATTGAGTGCAATACTTTTAAATTTCTTATTAAAACAGATATGAAATATATTTATTTGTGATGAATATGTGCATAGGAAAAACAGAATTACTTTCTAACACTATGACCATCTGCAATGAAATGATACATTTTCACTGATTTTAAACATATTTTGAAGGGAGGAATACCAATTATTTTTAAAATGGGTCAATGAATGCATATATAGCAATGGGATTAGATCTGAGATTTTGTAGGCACTTGAGAAGTGGTAAAGCGATTTGACAAAAGAAAAGGACAAATGTTCCTTTAAAAGGACAAATGCATAGATAAGAAACATTTCTACAATATATTTCATTATAGAACAATTTTTGGTAGTAGCCTTTTGGAAAAATCAGCATGCAATATAATGAGAGAATGAATAAGTAAACTATAGCATACTAACACAGATTACTGTGCAATTATTTAAAAAAATATTGCAGGTAGTGATTTCTACCATATAATGTTAAATGGTAAACCAATATTAAGGTACAAAAGTGTATAGTTAGTCCTTTGCCTCTAGACATTCTTCATTCATAGCTTGAACCAATTGTAAACTAAAAACTATTTTGGGGAAAAAATTACATCATTATTAATCATGTGCAGACATCTTCTTATGATTCCCTGGACAATACACTGTCAAACTGTCATATACAAGATTTTAATGAGTTAAATACCATAAGCGTTCTAGAGATTCGTTACAGTGTACAGGACAGCTTGCATAAAGTTATAAGCAAATACTATATCATTTTTTATAAAAGATTCAAATATCCACAAAATTTAGTCTGTGCCAGTGATCCAGGATCCACTTCCCTGTAAATAACAAGGGATGACTGCACAGGGTAAATCCAAGCAAAACGGAGAAGACCACTACAAATTAAATACAGTTCAAAATTCATTATATATATATTCCTATATATATGGTAAAAAAAACAGAAATGATAACACCAACCTAAATTATATAATTAGTTGTTTGTGAGACAAGAGAAAAGTGAAGAATGGATAGAAAGAGAAAAGAAATGAAACCAAGGTGTTTTCTTTTTTATCTATCGTTGACTTTAGAAACCATGGGACAGTGTTTGGGGCTCCAGACCTGCCATGCCAGTCCCCCCCCCAGGGCTCTCTGAGATGGCAATTGAGACCGGACATGGTGGCTCATGCCTGTATTCCCAGCACTTGGGAGGCTGTAAACAGGCTCATCACTGTGAATCCAATCTAGTAGTGAGATCCTGAACACCCTTTCCTAAAATTAAAAAAAGAACCATACAAATATGTTAACATATTTAAAAATGAATTAAAACCATGACAAATGCAAAAAAGCAAGTTAAAATGAAATACAAAGAAAAATACATATGGAGAAACAGTGTAAACACTCAGGGAAAAAAGAAATTTCAAGTTATATTTGAAAAGAGTGTAGTCTTAATTTTCTCTAAAAATAAACTTTCTAGGCAGACATAGTGGCACAAGGCTGCAATCCCAGAACTCAGGAGGCTGAGGCAGAAGGCTCACTGTAAATTCAAGGTCAGCTTGAACTGCATAATGAGACGTCTCAAAAAACAAAGCAAACAGACATATAAAAATTAAATATAACAAAGAAATAAATTTTAGTCTTATGCATTAGAAGTCTTTTTGGTATTTGGAATGAGTTTTGAAATAACTCATGTATTATGTGACACAGATACAAAAGTTCCACATTTTGTTATATAGGTCTTGCTTTACCTTGGTTTTAACCGTTTAGCAGAAAAGTATAAACACAAGATATAAAAAATAAAGCCACATTAATATGATGAGCTGTAAAATGCTCAAGTCAACAACTTCAGACATTGCTAATTCTGCAGACAACCCACTACTATTATGGATTATTGGACTCCATTGGGTTATTTTGCTGTATCCATGCATCAACAAGATTTGAATGGCAATGAAACACCCATTTCTGACAAAACTAAACAAAAAAGGGGAATATAAATGAAGGACCATTTTGTAGTGAAAAAATATATATACAAAGTAGGATAGATATACACCTACTTTCTCTTAGTTCAATGAGAAGAAAGATTTATACTTATAGTGCTTAAACAAGATATTATATTTGCATCTTATTCTCTGAATAACTACTATGAAGACAACAATATACAATGTATTACTTATTGCAACTGTCCTACTAACCTGTTTTGACACTGTTGCATTGCTACTTCATTCTCAATAAAATTAACAAAAAATTATGTGACAGAGAGAAATTTAGTGTTCTCTTTAAGAATTAAGAAAGTATGTGCAAAATTATTTTGTCTCATTGAATAAATAGTGATATTATAAATGTGTGATTTTAAAATATAAACATTTTCTAGCCCTTTACACTAAAAGGATGAAATTAAATTGTAATTAAGAACATGCATTTAGCCGGGCATGGTGGCGCATGCCTGTAATCCCATCACTCGGGAGGCTGAGGCAGGAGGATTGTTGTGAGTTCGAGACCAGCCTGAGCTACAAAGTGAGCTTAAGGCCAGCCTGAACTGCATAGTGAGACCCTGTCTCAAAAAGACAAAAAAAAAAAAAAAAACATGCATTTTCTAGATCTCATCTAGAAATGCAATTCTATGTTGGAATTGAGAGAGGGATAGGGACAGAGATAGAACCAAATTTTTTGGAGAAAAGACCAGCTTGGGGCTTGGAAAATAGAACGTAACACTGAGTATGAATCCCAGAACAATGAGTGTAAGTTCCAGATTTGCTCCTCAAAAGATGGCTGGACAGATAAGCCTGTGAAAGGTTGGAGGAATATTTCTAGTACATGTATCTGGCCCAGGACCCTAAGCAATTGATCTATCTGATGTGGAGTATGCACAGATATATGAGTAAAGAATTTTTAAGTTAAATGGAAGAGGAATAATTCATTCAAAAAAGGAAGAGAACCTGAATGCAGTTGAAACACAGACACACAAATAATCAGTATTCTCTTAAAACAAAACAAAATGGAATTCTGGTTCTCCATAATATTAATCAATATAGTCATGCAAAGTTGACCACAAATGTTATTATGCTACATCCATTAGGATGGATTTGTCTTGCAGCTTAAGAATTTATATCTGTCTCTTTTCTTGAATTTATTAGCTTGTTTTAAATCCGGTGATGTCACCACCCAGTTGCATACTTTCCACTGAATTTCCAGACAGGTATATGTGCTCATTTTGTCTATTGTTGGTGATATGACCTTAATCATTTGAGTAAATTGGTATCTGTCCCCTACAATTTTTCATTGAAAAATTATATTTTCTTGTTTATAAATGTAGTAGAATATTTTGAAGAGTGAATTTTGAGGATTTGAAATATTTGTTTACATTATAATATATTTAATCATTGATTAATGCAATTTAATTTTTAATAGCTATTATGATTAATAATTGGCTCATAAAATCAATAAAAATTAGAAGTTGATTCTGCTGAGATATTTTAAAGTGGTTCTAGAATACTACTACTGTCTAGTTCAATCTAGTTTTAAATACATAACACACAAGTATTTAAGCATATAGCAAGTAAAAGGTTACATAAGTACATTTAGAAAGACATAGTAACAAGTACAATTTAACATTTTATTACAACTCATTGGGAACTTAAAATGATTTGTTAGATATAGAGAAGTATAGAAGATATGGATATTAAGATTAATTTTGTTTTCTACAAGTGGATAACACATTAGTTGATGGATAAATAGGTAGGTCATTAAATACAACACAGAAAAAACTCAGTTTCAACATCCATGGTATATATTAAAATATTAGACATTTACTAGTCTACTAATAAAGTTAGGTATACCACAAAGTCTCAAACTAAAAATTTGACATTATTTTTCCCCAAATCACCATTGATTGTATTCTTTTACTGAAATCCAACAAAATGAGAAATAGCAAAGAGACAGCTAAAATTAGATGTGAGAAAAAAATGTTATTTAAAGTAATCCTTGAGATACAGAAATAAAAGATTATGGCTAAGGATGAAGACAGAGAATAAAGAAATGAAGGCTATGGTTAAATTATTACTTTTAGTGATAAGTATAGCTTTGCATAGACATCACAAAAAAAGAAAGTCTGAAACTATTAACTGTTAGTTTTAAATAGACTAATCGTTCAGTCATAAAACAGAAGAAAAGCAACAGAAAACAAACCACTAAAATGTTGTAAAGATAAAATTAAGATTATATGTAGTATAAAATATCAGAAAAGCAAAAATCAAAGCCATCCAGTTCAATAAAATTTATAAATGATTATGAATGTTAAATGACAGATATCTCTGAAGTAAACTGACATGGAAAAAGAAAGAGTTAACATACTGTGTAGAACCAAAATGGAAAAAAATAAAATATGAATAGTTACATACTAGTGCATTTTAAACCCTTAGATAAATGTATTAGTTTCCATGGAATAATCAAAATTTACACTTTGACCCACAATAAACTGATGAACAGATTTAAAATTGAATATATTATAGTCATCAAAATTCTCTCCTTGAAAAATCAAGCTAAAATGTCTTCACAAATAAATGTCTACTAAAATTTCAAGGATATTATTTAATATGTTGGTATGAACATAAATGAGATACTTATACATTCATTTCATTAAATTCCTGGAGCTTTAATGTTGAACAAAGGTAGTTTTATAACAATTGAATTAAAACAGATTTTATTATATGATTTTTAAAATAAATACTATCTTAATCAGTATGTACTTCTATATCAATGATTTATTGCACAATTTGTTTCTTACGGTCTCCCCTGATATTTTATATTGGCTAGAACGCTTTTGGTTTTCTTGCAAGTATTTCTTATTATGTTAACCTTCCCTTTATCTCATGCTGTTGCATTTTCATATTCTCCTTACAACTTTCAGCTCCTGTTTTAGAAGTCCTACTTCTATAATCACAGTAAGAGTGTCAAGCCATATTTCAAATTTTTCTTTCATTTCTTAATTTAAGCTTCTAAGGGCTCATTGACAAAATTCACGTTCATCCTTTGAATGATTGGCCAACAAAAAGAATGTAAAAATACTATTAGAATACGCTTCATGAAACATCAGTGTTTTAGAAAAATATTTATTAAAACATGAGTAATTAGTAATTATTAACACAATGCAATGAAAATAATTTCTTCTTTATTTATTTTTGGCAGAACAGGGGATTGAATTCAGGCCCCTGTGCTTGTCAGGCAAGCTCTTATTCTTCTGAGCCATCTCCCTGGCCCCTCCTTTATTATTTTATGAAAAAGTATACAACTTAATATTGAGTATTTATTACATTTCATGGTTAACTTTGTGTTGGAATTGAAAATGAAAAATTGTAAGCTAATCAAATGAATATTTTATTCACTATTAGCTGAACACCAAACTAGGGTGTGGCTAAACAAAACTCCAGATTCATCCAGATCTTGCTGGTTAGGAAGACTTTTCTAATGAAATCTAGGCTCTAAAGCACTATTAAGTAGCTGAAGGTGCCACCCATTTACAAATTGTGATACACCCTATACTCATTCATATTACTAAAAATTATTCAGTTTCAACAATTTTATATATATAGAAAAGGTCCAATTTTATTTATTTACTTATTTATTTATTTATTTTGCAGTATAGAGAAAGGAACTCAGGTCTTTGCCATTGCCAGGCAAGCACTTAAACTGCTGAGTTACCTCTCTGGTCCCAGAAATACATAATTTTAAAAAGGTGGATATGAAAGACAATAGCATATAGCTACAGTAAATCTCCAATTTATAAATGAATTTAATTTATGAGGATGTTCATAAGTTAGATTCATAATTTCCTAAGTCTGACAAGCTCAGCCTTAAGCACCTGCGACATAATATATAATGAATAGGAGTTTGCACTTCCTAGCAGTCCATTCCGTGTCACCACTGCACTCCCTTTTGCTTCCAGACATTCTGGGCTCTAGTTGAGCATGGCACTACTGTACACTAGAGTATGGTCCACTTAGCACAAAGAACACAACTTTGACAATGTCTGACAAACATTAAATTTCTTTGTCATCTTTTTTGCATTTGTGAATGTTCCTAGTAAAGGTTCATTCATATCTGTGAAAACTTGCAGCTTCAATGTTCATAAGTCCTGCATTTAGTGATTCTATCTATATATTGTATATAACATCAAAATCATGAAGTATCAGAAGAATTTGAAAGTGGAGATAGTCAAAATATCACAATACAGTCAATCAAATACTCTGAAAGAATTGAAACTACTATTGTAGAGCACAGCAACATGAAAAAGTGCTACTAAACAATCGTTTTAAAATATATTATACTGAACTCTAAGCGATGATTTTTTGTTATATGAATTACATATAAATAAATTTGGAATTATATTTATTTAGAATATTTGTTTATCTGTGTTGCAAATTAAGTACAAAAGATAATTGGTTGAAATCATTCTTTTTATCTATAATCAAATGTATTTTCTTCATTTAAAAGATGTAAGTAAACAACTCCAAATTGTCATGTTTTTCTTTTATTTTTTTTCACAAAGAATATGCCCTGTACAAAATAATGAAATATTACACAAAAATATTAACATTGGGTTCAATTTTATAGAGACTGTGCATGAAATACTCCAGTTTTTTATTTTTATATTTCATATTGAATCTGGGTTCCAATTTTTTGATATTATGTATTGACTTTCTTATTAAGCATGATATATCAATTTTTAAGATGTCTGTTCTTCATCTAGTGGCTAATACTTCCCACCAGAGGTAATATTTGTTGAAATCCAAAGTATTTGTTTATGTGTTCATTTTCAACATGCATCTCTAGTGTTTTGAATAAGATAATCTGACACTGAGTGACTATCATAATGGACAGCTATCATGCTGGTTGTTTGAGGTCTTGCTATGCATAGTAAGTGAGTGTGGGTGGTATATGGTGGTGAATATATAGACACAGCGACACAGTGACAGCACATGTTACAAATCACCACATGGAAGGATACCATTGGGCTCTGTTTTCATTTTTTACTTTTACAAAATGCTATCATATGTGGGGATTTATATATATATATATATATATATATATATATATATATATATATATATATATATATATATGCTAACTATCCAGCACATGTAAAGAAAGTACTTTTAATTGTGCAACTATGAAAATATATTATTAATTTTTTATATTACATATTTGAGGAGTCCCTAAGGAATAAATATCCTTGACTGTCATCCATCAGGTGCCTCATGTATTTATAATAGAAATTTTTACCTTTGTTCTGCTTATAATGATGGACTAGGTTAGGTCAGAGGGTATTAGGACAATCTTCCCAGTAGTGATCTTATTAGGTGTGTGGTTCCATACATTTGGCCAATGTTGTCCAAATTGCCAGTGTTAATTCAACTTCCACTGCATATTTACAGTTCCCCAATCAGACTCTAAGGAAAAATTTGTACTGTATATCAAGAAATCTGGAAATATTTGTTTTGAGATTCAAAACCAAACATTAGTTCTATTGGCAATGGAACAAGATGAGCTATTTTCTTGCTTTACCTCTTTAAATACTCTGGGCCTCAGGCTGCGGTGATAGCCCAGAGGTCTGAGCACCTGCCGAGTCAAGTACAATGACCAAGTTCAAGTTTGTTCCCAAGGGACTGGGGAAATAGCTCAGTAGAATAAACACTTGCCTGACAAGTGCAAGGTCCTGAGTTCAATCCCTGTACCTCAAAAAAGAAAAAGAAAAAGTTTGTTCCCAGGTACCACATGCCATGCCAGCCCCACCACCAGGTGCACTGAGCAGTCCACCAAGACCAGGTGTAGTGTCGCTCTCCTATAATCACAGCACTGGGGAGGCTGAAACAAGTGGATCACTAAGTCCAAGCTGCATAGTCCAACCCTGTACCAAATTTTTTAAAAAAAAGGTAAAAGTAGTTTGGACCTCAGTTTATTTATTTTATTTTATTTTATTTTATTTTTATTTTTTGTCTTTTTTTGGAAACAGGGTCTCACTGTGCAATTCAAGCTGGCCTCAAACTCACTTTGTAGCTCAGGCTGGTCTTGAACTCACAACAATCCTCCTGTCTCAGCTTCCCAAGTGCTGGGATTACAGGCATGCACCACCACGCCTGGCTCTCAGTTTCTTTAATAGGAGCTAGATAGTTGCAGACTATGAAGATGGAAAATATATACATCAAGCACCTAGGAAAGTAGCAGGCACAACTAGTTTCAATGAGTCTGTAGCACACTTTTATCATTACAATTTTTTCAGTGGGTACTACAAAGTATTGCCCCATTTTTTTCCCTTCTGTAGATGTTCAGTGTGCAGTATGCCACAGTAGCAACAGCAATTAAAGTTATTCCATTTGTAGAAGTCCTCTGCTTTAAGATGCCCCATGAAATAAGCAAATCTTTGATGTTTCTTCACAAATTAACTCTTTTATACTTATATGCTTTCAAATATCTGCAGGTAGTGTTGTTTAGTCTTTAAATTATGCCTTAAAAAGACTTCACTATACCTCAACTTCATCTGCAGAATCATTTAAAATTCACAAAGCCTTGCATTATCACACATCAAATGTCACAGTCTGGCAGTTAATCTTATTGAAAGGTTAGCTATGTAGAGCACCTGCAAAGGTGTCTGAACTGACTGTTCCTTGGATTAGATGCTAAAATGGGGATGAAGGTAAAATTAAATCAGAGATTCAAAGCCCGCTGTGTTTTAACTGAGTTTTGTGTAGCTCCATCTTCTAAAAGTTCTAGAAAATATTTAATTGGCTATTTATGACAACATAGGACACACAACATTCACCTCTAATGATGAAGTGGATTGTTTCTTTGCTTCGTTCTATATAATCATATGACTGAGAATTCTTTTCAAGCTTTTTTTTTTTTTTTTGTCTTTTTGAGACAGGGTCTCACTATGCAATTCAGGCTGGCCTTAAGCTCACTTTGTAGCTCAGGCTGGTCTCGAACTCACAACAATCCTCCTGCCTCAGCCTCCCGAGTGCTGGGATTACAGGCCTGCGCCACCAAGCCCGGCTTTTTCAAGCTATTTTAATAGAATAATTTAATAGTCCACTAAATGCTTTCCTTTTGATGTAATTCTCAGTTAGATGGGTGCAAATTATCCTCATTTTGTAGAAAAGTTTAAATATTAGCATAGTTCCACTCTGCAGATTGTCTGTGATCCACTTCAACAAAGATATGTGCTCTGGGAGTGTAATTTTTAATAGTTAACTGATTCTAAATATAACCAGGAAGGACAAACTTCCAGAAAAGGGAAAAATTAAGTTCTTTTAGAGTACCTTATTTTTTTATTACAACTTAGACCATGTCAGGAAGAGCAAGGCAGATACTGAGAGTGATTGGAACTGACCACCTCAGCCCTAAGAGTATGATTCGGGGGGTTGGCAGCCCTCAGTGTCATTTCAGCTCATCACCTGCCACCCAGCAGGAAAGCTGGCCAGCACTGCCAGAGCTCACTGTGGTGGGTCATTCCATAGAACACACTGTGAAGGTCACGCTGAAGTTGTGTAAAAAGGAACATGAACAGGGCCATTTGTTTATTACATCTAGTAAAGTTTTAAGGGCTTTTTTTTTACTTCAATGGCAACTTTTTTACTTCAATGAAAAATAAACCCAAGTTCTTTTGAAAATTATTGTTCTTTGACTACTACAATAGCTTCAGAGGGGCTGTTTTCATTAAAAAGTGGACTTTTATTATTTCATAATCATGTTACTTATCTCCTTATGTATCAAAAAATAATCACTATCATTAGCATGGATGACATACTTGGAAACAGGAGGTTTGTCTCTTCCCTTTATGAGGGACTCACCATTGACAGGGAGTGCTTGAAGATCTATGGGCCTTCATTTCAATTCTGCCAGGGTAAAGCATCCAGTATCAGATCTGTCATGTAAATCTCATACCAGTGTTTCTCTCTTGACCAGCCAAAATTATGGGTCTAAAATTTTCTGTTTCCTCTCTTCTGTGTCCTGTGTAGAGTCCTTCTAAATATTTTGGTGTTGGTAGAACTCATCAAGTTCATACAAGGGGGCAATGTTTCATGTAAGTGAACACTTACATGATTGAAATTTAAGCCCCTATTACAGGGACTCTTTACCAAGAAAACAAGTGAATGTGTGCTTAAGATAGCTTCTGTTCAGTGGTGTATACACTTCAGTAATTTTGGGATGAGGTGAAATTTCATGGTAGACTAAGCTTCTCTTATCATCTCAGGATACAGCTACAAAATCTGTCATTCAGTCA
The DNA here is from genome assembly GCA_004027165.1 of Ctenomys sociabilis. Lineage (NCBI taxonomy): Eukaryota > Metazoa > Chordata > Mammalia > Rodentia > Ctenomyidae > Ctenomys > Ctenomys sociabilis. Next base: position 21,912 of record PVKA01008098.1, on the reverse strand, counting down.
AGCAACAGTGATGTAGTTTGGACTCATATTCTCCTAGGCTTTTCTACCTTCAAATACTCCTTCTGTACTTCTCCAAGTTGGGCCAATAAGCAATGTCTCTTCTTGGTACTTTTTGATGTAGTATTTATGAATAACCTTGCTCTATCAGGACCTTCCAATTGGAACAAAATGTGCATGGGAGGAGGGTACATACACAATGGAAGCCTTGGCAAAGGATGGCTCTGATATCTTCAGAGAGGGTTTCTCTGGGACTTTGACCAGGATTCTCAAGCTGTTACTCTAGAGAATGTGAAAGTCTCCCTTCCCTGGTGCTGCTTCCAGCCAGTGACTGAGGAGGGGAGAGATGCTTGTTCCAGCTTGATCCCTGCTGAATGGATAGTTTCTCAGAGGTAGCCTTCTTAGAGTCTTCTTATTCAACTGGCAGAAAAGATTTTAGACCTGAGCTCTTCTAACTCAGTCCCTCATATCTTCTCTCCTTGTCCTCCTCATGTCACACATAGTTTGTAACCTGAAGGCTGATTTTTCTCTACCCTAATTTTGCCCCTTTGGGCTTCATAGAGGTTTACTCCAATATAACTCTAAATTAAGGAACCTACTTCTCAGAAGACCTAAATAATATATATAAATAATATGTATATATATATATATATGCACAATTATTTATATATATATA